>JABASI010005722.1:0-11900 GCA_019776505.1 Tomocerus nigrus
AATGCAAGTCATGAAAATCTATTTTCACTTTCTATTAATGGACATAAATACCTGCTGCTACAATGTTTTCTCTGTGAATCCATCCAAGGCAGGAGTAGAGTGCATAATATTTATGTGTAGCGCAGATATCATGTTATTAGATTTGTGTCATGAATTTGGAAATGCGAGTCCCTTCCGAAAACGTTTTGGATGGATAGTATAATGTATGCCTTGCTAACCATATGAGTGTCAAATGAAGTGACTCCGTTGGTCGTCGTCCATGTGCAGCTCAGCTTCGTGCACACTCCTATCGCCTGGTGTATAATTAATGTAATTTAATCAATTAATGCACCCGACCGCCTTTCACATTTCGCTTATAGCTGACTGGGACACCGAACCGAGCTCTCCCTTTCATTTCACTTCATACTCATTCCACAATTCGCCAAGCCTCCCACGCGGTTTCCTAATTTCCCATTTCCCACACCATTTTCATACGCACATTCAAACATTTGGTAGAAATATTCGCAACTACTCAGAATGCATTTTTATGATTCCAGTCCAGTACACGTCAAAAGATATTTTGGGGCTACTACAACATTTTTGATGCATTGTCTTTCATTTCCCACCAAAATTTTTAATTTTCCACTTGGCCATTTTGTTTCTCACTTTTTCCGCTGGGAAAATGGGAAGTTGCCACTTTATTAATTTCGCAGTCAAAACCTTGTGACTGCTTGTACCTATACTACCTAGGTATATCTCCTCAATGCAAAACTATTCTGCTCTGATTACGTGTCATTTCAAAGCATAAGAGTTCCATGCCATTTTAGAGAATTTTCCCCCTGTATCATTAGTGGAAGTATATTATTGCCTCCAGGTATTTTACTTTGAAACTGGCTCCATATTCTCCAAATAAATAAATGCCTCTACCTGCATTCAATATTTTTATTTATTCAGTGTATAGAATTATTTCATTTATAAGTTGGAGACACAGTCGGCACATAATTTTCGGGTTCATTTATTATACGGGGTGGTCCAGAAGTAACTTCTCCATATAAATGACATTTCGCCGACACATCTAAATAGCTCTCCAATATTTTTTGCATATTTTGGAGGAAATTAAACTTTAACTTCACTTTCACTTGTATAAAAGTGAAAGTATAAATCAAATTTTCTAGAAATGGAGTTTATTCGTAAAAAGAGGAAACATCATTTACGTGGAGAAAGAGCTATGTTAAATTAGTTGTGGTTCACCCTGTAATATTTATCTCGAATTGAAGATGTCTGCAGCAGGGATATCTGAATATCTAATTGCGCAGATATGACATGACATGACATAAATTCTTAGAAAGAAGTTTCTATAGATTGCCTTGCATTTGAACATGCCAAGAATAGAGTAAGAATTAAAGTTAAGAACAGAAGATATCAAAGTCGTCGAAGAGATAAAATTGGGAGCTGGGCTTTTAGACAGAGTCGCCGGTAAGCCTTAGGCTTATCTTTATGCAACAGTCACTGGAAGTCATGAGAGGATCGAGCTAGATGTTTTATGCTGATCATGCCATCCTTATGTGCAGTCCCAAGTTTTGATTCATTGACTCTTATTATTTAACTAACTATCAACTTGCAAATATTTCAATCTTTCTCCTTTGAAGTAGCAGATTGCAAAAAATAATATCTTCTAATCAATTCGACTACACCCTTAGAGAAGTAACACTTTTTCGCAACATTATTAGCTAGGTAGTTTAATTATTTACTTGTATACACGTAATTCAGCATAGGGGTATTCATCTGTAGGATGGTTTTTTTGCATGTTCGATATTATTTGTAAACATTCTGCGCCAGAGAAGATATTATTATTTCTGGTGGATTATAGGCGACAACATTATGATCTTACGCGTGTGCCAGAGACCCGATTATTTGAAACAATCAGATTAAGCGCTTATTTGGATTATAATCACAGAAACTGAATACCCCTAAGATACTCTCAATATTCAAGACAATGTAGTCATTTCAAATTGCATAATTGTCGTATCTATTGTGCGGAAATGACGCTTAATAAATGTTGATACGAGATTTTGTTATTCATTTGAAAAATGAACGGGGCAATTATTAGCATTTTGTGTTCTTTATGCACAATTAGGATAGAAATGGATAGATATCAAAAAGGCTAATGTAAAACTACCAAGCAGTGATAGATGTTTAGTTAATGTTCTGTGTAGAGCATAATCTGTGCGTAGATTTCCCAGGAAGATGAAAATGTTGGAATTGTTTTAGGCAACACGTTTGGAGTGTATACATGTATAGGTGTAGGTAGTGTGGTATAGTAGATGGAAAAGAGGGATATATTATTGTAGAGCGGAGAAGATGGAGGTAATCTGTAGCTCAGTGCATTAAGGTTCCTCTGCACACTTTTCTGCATGTAAATGTAAACATTCAGTTTCATCTCCGTCCGTGCATTGTTATCGTCCTCTCCGTCTAAATGTGAACTCCTAAAAGTCATTTAGAAAGAAGAAGAAGAGTCTCTCTCTCTCTCGTTCTCGTTGTAGGAGGAGGAGGATAAGAAGAAGGAGAAGAAGAGTTTGTGCATTAGTCTTCTGAGGTGTATTTATACAAGTTGCAGTATGCGAGGTAGTTTATTATGTAAATGGGCTGGAGTTGGCTGTGAGGGAAATAAGAAAGTGCTGATGATTGCAAGGAGAGATGTAGGAGTGGATTGAATAACATCCATCCAGACAGTTCTCTATACTAATGGGACTGTGGGAAGAGGAGATGAGGAATAAATAGAATCTCTGCATGCTCCAGACAGACAACAGACGGAAAGGAACAACAGACTCGCTCTCTCTCTCTCTCGACATAACTCAATGCCCGAGGTATGCACAGATATGCGACTATAGTGCCTAGTTTTTATGTGATGGAAGGACATGGATTAAAATTAACAAAACTAACCCGAGTCCAGCAAATCTAGGTTACTATACAGCACTTGCACGTACTCTATGCTAACCGGTTACCACACCAAGATAGCGGTACTATTACCATTGAGTGTAGGGAGATAGGCCCCTTCGATCGTTTTTTTTGCTACCATTTTCCCCTCATAGAGAAGTTACGAAGTGTGCTACTGTTATCCCCTCATAGAATTGCGGTTAGACGGACGGATAGACATACAGACTCACAAAGTAAAACCATAAGTCCTCGTCGACCGTTTTTTCCTACCAATATCTCCTCATAGAGACGTTACGAAGTGTGATACTGTTATCCCCTCATAGAATTGCAGACAGGCGGATAGAAATACAGACTGACGAAACAAAACCATAAAGCACCTGCTAGTATATAATAATGAGACGCTCTATGGTAAGTGGTTAAAATAGAGAACATGCAGGTGCTCTATGGTAACTCGCGTCTCCAGCAACAAAATAAAAGAAGGCCACCCTTCACAGCTAGCTCGCCTTCATTCTTGTAAAAGGCAAAAATATTTTTTGCCACTTGCGTCCGTATGGCTTTCTTCATCCCCCTCTCATCTTCTCCATACGCATCCTCTCTCATGTCTTAACACACAGAGAACCATACTCGCACTCACTCACTGTATATAAGAAGATATTGTCTATTCCACTGTGTATCCTCTTCGGAGATAATAATGATGTTTGTTGTGTGCTCAGCTCCTTGTCGAAGTTTTCACGTCTAAAAATAGAGAGTAGATTTTCTATGGAGAGAGTACATACTCCCCCTCATTGTTACACACGTCTACACAGTGTCTGCCGTAATACTCTTGGGGAAGTGCACTACTAGAAGAGAGTGGAGCATCTTCTATGCTCCATTTCTTGAAGATAACTATCTTCGACTTTCGAAGAAGAGCGTCCGTGCAAGTCTATCGAGAATGAGAGATGTGAGCAGTTTGAACTTTAGCTTAACTGGAAAAGGAATCCCTTTCTCAATTGCTCTCTTTTATGCACTCGCATATGATTATTATTAGGTGAGGTGAGGCAATACTCAAGGCGCGTAGACTGCGTCCATGCACGAAATCCCAATTAGACGTCCGAAGACGTAAATGACACTAATATATATACATAAAGAATAGATGCCTCTATACTTGACAGTCCTACCTAATGACTTTAGTAACACGGGAACCAAGCGGAGAGCTATGTCTACATCGAGATGGAACCAAGGCTCATGGACTCTTGTTACCATGGAGAAAAAGTGGGAGAAGGTAAGCCCGCCCGGGAGTTTGGAATTAAATTTTACTTTTTTTTCACTGGTAACAGAAATGAGGATCTTGCATGCACATCAAAGTATGCCTGAAGGGATGTTGTACAATTTATCCACAAGAAAATAGAAACAATTTTTTTATTGTGTTAGTGATTACTTGATTAGTACTCTTGTCTTGATCTTATGCGACATAATAGGTTGTTAATTGTACATACATTATGGGACATTGCATGTCATCGCATGAAATATGCATATGTACATGGTCCATAAATAATTTAAGCGAATGGCTTGGACTTGGATGAGACATAATGGATGTGTGCATTTGTCTGTTTCTGATTGACATGACAGAAAAGGTTGAAAAGTGACAAGAGCGCACGAAGTTGTGCATAGAGCCACCAAGCCCCGCACTTCGTCCTAGTTCGTACATTTCAAGGAATGAGAGAGGGAGAAGAAAAGAGACGACAGGACGACATGTTTTCAATTTTCTCTTACAAATCGTCGATTTAACTGGAGCTACATTTGGGGAATTCACTTTTAAGTGTTCCTGTCTCATTAATTTCTTGTGATGGAAAGGAGGGCTCCTCTTTCTATTCACGTGAACCAAGAAGCGACTCTTCTAAGCAATTCGCCGAATTCGCACAGGGGCTAATAATTTATACATCCAACTTATACTAGCACCAAATGAGCATATTACAATGTTTTCCACAGCTCCTACCTTTAATTCAACTATCGTTAGTAAGTAGGTATAATTTAATGCCTGGACCTGGAACTACATACAACAACAGCCAGACTTCGAATGTCAATGACAAAATGTCGTCGTGGGTAAACAGGGAACAGACAGGCTATCCCTTTTTGACTTCAACAAAAACTTCTAAAAAAGCCATCCTGGGTTTTTTGCATTATAAATAGGGTATTCATATGTAGAATTATTTACCTATACCCAAGCGAAAAAAAATCTTGCGGTTGCGTCGGGGAGCCGATAATTTGAAATGATCAGAATAATCGTAAATTGAGATTATAATCACCGAAACTGAATACCTCTATTGTTCTCTTACGCATTTTGACATTGCAATTTTTTACAAAATAGGCTTCCAATAATTCCGAGTCAAGGTTCTATCGGGAAATTATATTTTTTATATTTATAATATTGTGTATAGTGTAGGAACTGTTGGAATGAATTTTGCAATCTGTGTGCGAGCTAGAAAATTGATAATTTTATTTGTATGCAAATTGATTTTTAGCCTTGTGAAAATTGTAGTTATAGGTTTTTTTATCAAAAAAGGGATAAAAGGAGTTAGTTTTTTGTAGTTTGAAAGTTTGAACATTGAGTATGTACGGGAGTAAAGGGAAAATAAGCGGGTGAACGTGTGATGGAGAGGAAGACATGCCGTGTGGAGTTAAGCGTAGAGAATTGAATAGCAGGTGTGTGAGACCAAAGAGATTCCCATTGCCTGCCGACATTTTCGCCAAACAAAGAAGTAGTTGCCATTGCTATTCATTTGTAGCTTTGAATGTACCTAAGTGACTGAACTTGAGTTGAACTCCCAATATTAATTCACTCCACGAATCCAACTCAACTCCAGCCACACAGTCCCATCCATCCATCCGTTCCTTCTTCCTATAGACATCCACTAATCTGAGACGTTACGGTGAGATTGAAGGGTGAAAATGGCGCATATGATTTGAGGGGGGCAGAGCTTTGTGACTAAGCCTATCCTTCCCAGCCAAAACAGCCAAATTTCTATTTTTCGTCTTCTGCCTCATAAAAATTCAAATTTTTTTAATTAAAAATCAGATCTGGAATTTGAAAACCCTCTAGGGCCATTTAAACTCCAAAAATTTCCATCTATTCAGCAAAATAAAAAAAATCGCTGAATCAGTTTGTCATTTGGACATTGCTTACGCCCCAGAGTGTTTTTGCTACTTCAAGTTGGCGGGACTCATGCGCAAAGAACTAGTGGATGTCTATATTGTGAGGAGAAGGAGAAGAATTGGGAGCAGCGATGATACAAAATGCATTATTGTAGTCCTTGGACAAATACATTCTGTCCCAATGCCTAGCTTTGATTAATTTCACCTCCCTTGCTACTGTCACCTCACTAGACTAGTCTCAAATATTCCCGTCCTAACCACTTACCCACCCTTAACTCCCCACCCACCCTTAACTCCAACTCATCCCCACTCACTCATCATCGCTTTGTATGCTGTGCACTCTGCCCGGCCATTTCCTTCGATTGTTTGTCTGTGTCTCCCTTATTACTTAAGAAGAATAATGTTGCTCTAAATGGGACAGGGTTGCGGTGGATGAAATCATAGAGCTGGTCTTAATTGGACAAAATTGGTATTATCTAAATTCACTGTGTATATTAACCGGATGACATAGTACCTAGTTTACTACAGTGTTTGACTAGTCCCTGGCTAGTGGCTAAAATGGTACTGGACTTTTATCATTATTTCTGCTGGCCAAAATTATTTTACAAATTACAGCACCGGCCAATTTGAATTTGAATTTGAATTTGGCTTTATTAAAGTAACTGGTCGAAACATTCAATTGAACAAAAGAGCTAACAATAGAAATCAGTAGACACATTCGCCACTGCTCTTCCTCAACTGTCACTATTTATTACCTAATACAATTTATAATTAACTCAAGAAAAAATATAACCAATCAAAACAAACTTAGTTACCTAATTACAATAGAGAAATGCCAAAAAAATACATAGCAAAACAATAGGGATTAATAAAAATAGCATTCAGATATTACTCACACTTATCCGTTTTATTCGGCTAAAATTGATGGTTGACTGGCAAAATTCTTAAAATGCCAGTTAATATCAAACACTGAGTTAAAGCGGCCATTTTGTCAAAATTGTCCAATGTGGATGGATAAAATGAAATTTTAATTTCATCCGGACATTATAGAACCCTGAAATGGGGTCTGAGTTTAGAGTGAGTGTCTCCGTCTCAACTTCTTTGCATTAGTCATTCATTAGTGCACTTGAATGGAATTGAGGAAATTGAATTGAGTTTAGTTAAGGAGGATGAGGGCTGTTGTTGTGCTTTGGGCTGGACCATCTCATCTCTCATAATGTCCCTCTCAGAAGATGGGGAAGAGGAAAGTAAATAAGTAGCAATATTTGGAAACAATCGACCACTCTCTTAGATACAATGGAATTGTTGAGTACATTAATGCAGTGAATGGAGCATGTCCTCCTCGTTCAATGAATTATACACTTCAGCTCTCGCTCTCCTTCAGTTTTAGACTTCTTCTTCGTCTTCTTCTACTTTTACTTACGCATTGGCTAAGAATATGGACAGAGTGAGGCAGATGAGATGAGGGCAGAATAATTCACAAAGGCATGCAAGGAAAATTGAAGTCGACAGAAAACAATGCAAATGAAATATAGAGCACGGCAAATGTCAAGAGTCAGCATCTTTGACCGATTATTCTTCGCATTGTTTCCAGTCAGAATACAAAGAAGAACTTTCTCTCCTTCATCATTCAACGATTCAGTCCAGAATACTCAAAATTAAGATCATATACCATTACTACTAGCAAAAATTCTTTTCCGAGTATAAATTTTGAAATAAATTAATATTAAGACGAGCTGTCTGTCAGAAATGGTTCTATACAAGAAATATCGAGCATATTAAGGGCGACTTCCATTATTTTGAGCTTATCAAGGGTGACTTCCATTATTTTGAGCTTATTAAGGGTGACTTCCATTATTTTAAACTTATTAAGGGTCACTTCCATTATTTTAAACTTATTAAGGGTCACTTCCATTATTTTGAGCATATAATGGTGACTTCCATTATTTTGAGCATATTAAGGATGGCTTCCATTATTTTGAGCATATTAAGGGTGACTTCCATTATTTTGAGCATATTAAGGGTGACTTCCATTATTTTCAGCATATTAAAGGTGACTTCCATCATTTTGAGAGTACTCAAACCAATATAAGCTTAGCACAAACCTTCCACAGCTCACAATTTTTAACCGGATGCTTCGAAACTTTCGTCAAAAAAGCTTTCGTCAAAAGTTGGATTTGATATTATCTAGAGCACCCGAAGTCCAAAAGGGATTGTTTTGAGTCGGAAGGCAGTTCCCGACGGCTTTAAGGATTTCCATTTAACTTTCAGCTTGTTGGCAACTGCCTTCCGACTGAAAACAATTACTTTTTGCCTTTGAGTGCCCTAAATAATATCAAATCTGATTTTTGAGGAAAGTTTCGTAGCATTCGGCTAAAAATTGTGAGGTGTGTAAGGTTTGTGCTAATACATTGAATTGGGTACTCTCATAATGTCCATTGCGTGTCACCCTTAATTCAGTGCAAAGCAAAGGATGTTCTCTTATTTATAGCCATTATAGCACAGCAATAACAATAATACACAATTAGCATTGACTGAAAAAGTGGAGACGTGCGTAGTAACACTGTAATGTACGTATCTATATAATAATAGGGAACACAATAATATATGCTAAAAGAGAGCTCTTGACTCTTGGCATTGTTTTTGAATTATGAAGTAAATAAATGAACGGCGAAGTTAGCTAATGAATTATATGGCTCGTTGTTTATTAATTGGTGCCGTATCTTTTGTGCCGTTGTTGGGCTGAATTCAAGCCGTCGTCCAACTGTGTCCTTCTAAGTCAACGACACGATGTTGACAAAGAAAGAGGGAGCGGAATGCATAATTCATGGCTTTCTTCTCAGCTGCTCCTTTCCCTCCTCCTTTCTTCTCTCCTCACTTTATCACTCTTGGCATTTTACTGCATCCCCTTTTCTTTATTTCATTATTATGTGCTGGAAATAGAGAGGAGGGAGTGCTTGCCGCGTGGAGAGCAGTTAACTCCGACTGCCTTTAAATATTTTAACAGCCGAACGTGAAATAATAAAAAGGACGAGACTAAATGAACAGGACCTTAATTTATAAGAGAGAAGGACGGACGGGGAGTAGAGGACATGAATATGGAGCAAGAGAAATCAAGGATCATCCTCCCTCATATTCCTTATCATTTTTATCCTGGAATTTCAAGCATAACGCTCATCAGCATCACGAACACGCTAATAAATAATTATTACGTGTACAGAGCATCAGCAGACACTTTTCTCTTCCTTAACGATCATTATGACTATTTATCTAGTAGTATATCATCCGAGAAGGACGTACGCATGCACCGAAATTTTTGTACGTGTAATTTATTATTATTACATGCTACGACCTTCCGCTCACTCTTTAACAGCGAATTAATTTTAAGCGGAAATTATATTTTCTTGGAAATTGGTGGAATTCCTCTTGGTGAGGGCCATAGGACGTTTTGGAATTTAATATTTCTATTCGCTTGTATTTTAGTTTTTTATGCTCCGCTCAATTTGCTATCCTTTCTTTTTACGTACACGTTAAAAAACAGTGTACTCATTCAACGTACTGTATTTTTCTTGAAGGCAACTGTGAATTGCTATTCGCTGGATTTTAGTTTTTTATGCTCGGCTCAATTTGGCATCGTTTCTTTTTATGTACACGTCAAAAAACAATGTACTGATTCAACGTACTGTAATTCTCCTGAAGGAAACTACTGCGAATTACTAAAGAACAGTTTTGGAATTGTATACTTACCTATTTTAAGAGAACGTCCGCCTGTTGGGAATTTGTTGTTCACTGCAGGTACAATCTAGAAAATCAAATAAAGGAAGCATTAAAAAAAGACTAACATGTTAATATAAAGAGAATTTCTTTTTCAATAGCGTAATAATATCCTGTTTTATGGTACCTACAATGAATAATTTTATCGAAATGTTATATAATATATTAATATATTAGGTACAGCATAACATATTTTATTAATTTCTAAAGAAATAGTAGTAAGCAGCTATGAATTTTGTTTGGAAAATGTACAAAGTGGGCTTAACCCTGTAGGGATAGGAGTAAATCAATTTAATCGCAGGGCCAGAGTGATTTCCAATGATTTAGGGGATTGAATATGACTTCCTACTTCCTGGCTATACTCAGAATTAAGTTGATCCAGTTTAATAATCTAAAAGCAAATAGTTTTATGTCTATTCTATGAATAGCAATCAATATCTTGCAGTTGGCTAGTGACGCTCTGATTCTGAGCCTATACGTGCATTGTGCATTAGTGAGAGTTATACCTACTAATAATAACGCAAAGTGAGTGGTCCACATTACTTACGCTTTGCACATTCCTTCATTTCTATCCCTTGGCTTTCTACAAGTGAAAGTAGACTCTCATATTTTTATGGGTATATATGCCCAAGGTAGCTGTACTACATTATTACCATTGAGTGTAGGGAGGTAGGCCCCTCCAAACGTTTTCAAATTAAAACTTTCTTCCCCACAATTCCATGGCAGCCCTGTCCAGCTACTATGGTATATGCCTATCCAAGGTGCATTGATATAGTGACTCTTTGTAAGAAGGTAAGGACATGGCTCTTTTCCAAGTAGAGTCAAATTGTCAGGTTATCGTGCGAGGTAAATAACGGCTTAATCGCGTAATCCTTTTAGGTCAATCTATAATCCCAGATCAGGACATTCGAACTTCTCAAGCCTGCAAATGAATGTGAAATGCCTAAAGACCAGGGAGAGGGACCTGGAAGCCAAGGAAAGACAAAAAAATACCCTAACTAACAGCAGAATCTAGTCGAGAATTTTATTTCTGCTTCGATTTCAGAAGATCAACAATTATGGGACGTTTTTGCAGATCAGTCCCGGTTCGGATAACCTGTAGGCAAAGAGCCTATGTTTGGCTCCATGGGCAAGTGCTCAAAAGGAGCGTCATTGCTAAATAATAATAATAAATAATAATAATAATAAGAGCCTATGTCGGTAAAGCAACCTTGCTCCGAAATAGTTATTACTCATTTTACGAACAAATTAGGGAGGAGGGGGGGTATTTCTCCATAATGGTTTTAATGCGAACAATCGGCCTTTAAGCCAATGTCCCTACCTTATGCGAAGGGGAACCCTTTATCATGTGGACGGACCTTGTGCTCATGTATTATCCACGAATGTGAGATTAGATAAGTATTGTAAAGCGTTGGGTAGTTTTACGATAATGATGAATGTGGCTGAGAGGATAATAACATAATATTATAGTCTTATTATTAGATGGGAAGAAAAAAGGAGTCCCAGTCCCAATATACGAGTTTAATTATCTGGAAAATTTATTGAAGGAAAGGGAATAAAATGAAAGGAAATGTTGAGCTAGCCGACTCCACTCGACGATCCTTTGACTTTCCCTCTCATAAACTTTTGTTTTTAGATTGCACATATCGATTGGTTGGAGATCTGGAGATGGAATCGCGCTCCTCAATCCCACATAATTGTAGATTAACTGTTAACTTCATAGAAGAGCCCTCTCCTCTCCTACAGCAGCATAGCATCTCCTGTCTCTACCAACGAAATAATAATATCTGTAAATCCACAGAAAATTGGGAACATGCATTTGCATAATATGCAAATATTATTTTCGTGATCTAAAGAGTCAAGGATTCGCATACAACAGACGACGACACTTTTGATGAATACGGCGGAATAATTAGCCTAACTAAATTGAACTGCGTGTGCTATGGTGCCCTGTCTACTACAGTGTGCGTAAAAAATCACCTTGCAGCACGACTTTCACCGTGTAAATTTCGTTTTCTTTTTTTAGGCTCAATAGCTAACCAAAAACATTTTTAAGCCCTTCCACGTAAATTTCATTT
>JABASI010005723.1:0-11900 GCA_019776505.1 Tomocerus nigrus
AACAGTGTCTCCAAAAGATAAAGTATAGAGAGATCTGCTGCACTAGCAGAGCAAATGTAATCAATGAAAGTCTTATAATTGAATAATGAACATGTATACAATACAGAAGTGTAATAACTATCTGTACTCTGTCTCTGTCTGTACTCAGGTAAATAGGTAAATGTAATATTGAATTGAGAAGATGTGGATGTGAGACGAGTTCTTCCTTTACTGACACACAAATGTCAAATGTAAAGTAATAAGTTCCGTTGTGCACTTTATTTGTAAACTAATGATTCTTGGACTGACTGTTGTTGTTATTGTTGTGAGACTGTGTTAATCCTGCAGCTGTTTTGATTAAGTTGTTTCGTTAGAAGTTAGGATAGCCAGTTGTTAAATATCTATAATAGTTAAAGGAGTTGAGGTCTCCTAGTGGCCGTGGGATGCGACGTTATTATGTACTTTTTAATGTTTATGTATTTGTGTAGTTGGCGAGTTAAATTGGCAGAGGAGCATTAAAGTAGTTTAGTCGTATCGGAGTTATTAGTTGTATCGTGAGGTAATAAGAGCATTAAAAAATCACTTTACTCAGTTCATTCATAGTTACGTTGCATTATGATGAGAGTATATCTTCGTAGTAGTAGTAGTTGGTTGGTAGTTGATAGTAGTAAGTAGTGGGATAAAGAATCAGATCAGATAGATCAAGATTTTAATAAAACGATTTCCCACGCTCTTGAACTTGTCCTTAAACAGTTCAGCTTGAGTAGTCAGTCTCTTGGCTGGCTCGTCTGCACTTCTGTCTAATGGACTACTGTTTTATTTTATGCAGGAGCAGAATCCTCTTCTTCTACACTTAAAGCCGATCCCATATGCAGCAGAAGGCACAGAAGACGAAGAAGAAGGATGAGAAAAGAACTAAGTTGAGAGATGCTGCAGCAGAGAAGTGGAATCCACTGAACTCACCGTCGTGTCTAATGCCAACTCACAATAGAAATCACTTGTCTCCTTGTTATCTCAGTGCACAAATACTTGTTCGTAAAACAAGAGAGTTTCCAAAGTAGGTGATGCGACTGAATAAAATGTGATGTGATCGTAGTGGCCAACAAGACTCGTTCTTTTCCTTCTTTCTCACACTATCAACTATCTCTTGATGTATTTGTGTGGAACTAGGGACATTTATGCATGTGTCTCACATTAAGATCAGTATTCTTAATTCTCACACACACAGGTACCTCTCTGCTTCTTTTGCACTGGATACCTTAATCTTCTCGTTTGGGAATTTATGCTACTTTACAATTTCATTGGCTTCACTTCACTTGCTACTTGTTCTCTTCTTCAGAAAATCATTCACAGATATTCGGCGACTTGTGTAATTTGACATGAGAAACTGTCTCCTTGGCTCTTGGATTAACTTTTCAGCTTAATGCCGTACTTCCGCAAGATTTTCCCGTCTCCGTCCTCCGTCTCTTTCTTCTACTCTTCTGCGTAAGTAGAAAAACAGAGGAAACTTGAGAATTCTTTCACTTGTTGCTTATCCTTATCTTATGGATGAGGGAAATGTGTTTGTAATTAAAAATTGTGTAACAAATGAGTGGAGTAGTTTGTGCGTAAGTCTCGGAAGAGAATTTGCAGTTGAGTTGGCGTTGAGTGTCCTGTCCAGTCGGGTCAGGTCACGGAGCAAAGGAAGTTGGATGTTGTCTGTCGTCGTGTGGGCACGTGTCTGACGGTCGCATTGCAAGTGACGGTGGGTCGGCGGGCCGTTTGCAACACACGGTGGATGGAACCGTGTATCTCTCGTGGTAGTCTGTACTAGTAGTGTGTATGGAGGCCTTAAGGGTCCCTTTTTGCGCACCCCCGTCTACCCTCTCTCATTGTACATGTGTCTACTTGCCTATGCTCTCTAGCCAACTGAAAAGTGAGTGGATGAACACAGAAAGGTTATAGTTGAGTTAGAGAAAAGATAGGCCACCCCCCGTATACACATCCTTATGCTTTTAACTGTGATCTAACTGATTGTTATGTGATGTGAACTGAACTTGGACTGCACTCCTGATCTTCGTGTGTTATGTTGCCTAGCTATTATCATGCCGTGCCATAGTTTCATATGCACACACACACATACATAGTGCAGAGTTTATATAGCCGAATATCCCAAATTCTATAATTCTATAGCTTTTAAGTCATCAGATGTGATATGAGAGTGAATGGTTTGAATTTGAATGGCACGTAGGTCCTCATTGTAAAAGAATAGATACATAGTGGGGATTTAAGCAGGGAAAGGTATAGGACAAAAGGGATATGTGCATTTGTTGGATGGAGAGAGGGAGAAGGCAGTAGTGCATAGTGCATGCATAGCTCCTTTCCTCGCCTTCCTACTCAAGATCGTGAGAACTGGATTTTTTCTGCCCCTTTGGTAGACCAACTTTTTCGCATGGCTCTCTTAATAGCTTCCCATCGTCAGCCAGCCAGCCAGCCACTCTCTCACTACCGAGCCACTCTTTTCTGCTGCCACATCACCGGCATCCCACTCAATCCCTTCTTAACCATTCTCTCTTACCTATATAAATATATTACACTTATTCATATATCTCCATATATATTTACTAGCTATATCCCTTAATTCTTGTCCCATACTCATCCCAGCAGCTCACTTAACTAACTTACTCTCTGCCTCTGTGCATTCATTAAATACTTTGGTTTATTCTCATCTTCCTTTTCTACATACACAATCTTCTTTTTCCAATAGTCTCATGTCAAATACACCTCACCTCACTCTCTCTCTGTATTGTATCACTATCACTGCCCATTTCATAATAATATGACTGACGAACAATCAAGACTTTTTTATCTTTGATATAAACTTTTTTGCCAGAAATTATTACTTTGTAAAAAGGTGGGAGGTGGGATAGGAAACTAACTATCTGGTCAACTTTAAATTCAGAATTTTACAATTCTGGTGAAGTTTGGAACAGTGGAACCTGTTTGCATTTGCTATTCTCAGCTTACCCCCTACATCAATATTTTTACTACAGATTCACAGACGATATTTAGTTTTACCTAACCTACTTTGGTATTGAAAAAGGTAATAATTATTCTATGAATGTCAAATTAGAGATGGCAGCTACTCACCTCAATAATGCGTACACAAGTATCTTATTTTTAGTTATGTTGTGCAGTATTTCAGTATTTTGTGTGGAAATTGTGTGACTTATGTGGCATAACATGTTTAAAGGAATATTTAAGAGGTCCATGGTTATGGTTATGCGACATAATTTTTTATATATTGCGATTCATTCTCCAGTACGTCAGGTGCAACCAGGTTAATTGCAATAGTTGGATAAGTATCACGTATGTTTGACAAAATAACTTTTTCCTCCTAGAGTCAAGTTAATGATACCTCAACTCAACATAGTTTAAATCATAATATTTGATTGTTTGCTCCCGGAAGAAATAACAATTGAAGAATTAATCAAAACAAGGAAATCTAAGGACATAATAAACTCTCGGCATTTACATAGCTTTTATATAATGATTACCTATATTATACTTATTGCTATAATATGCAATATTTGTTTGTGCTTGATATTATAATATAATGCTTATATATATAGCTTTTATATATATATATATACTTTTACTCGATCCCACCTGTAGTGAATTATAATCTAAGTGTGGGTTTACAATCACACAATGATCGATACATAACAAAATTATTACCACAACACAACACCTACAACATTGTACGAATCTGCATTGCATTTTCAGCACACACATTTGTATGCAGAGCATATGCATATGCACCTGTATGAGACTACTAATTAGATTAATCCATTATTGCTTCCATAACTCTTGATCTCTTCCAGGTACTTGCACAAAAACATAATTACAATTGAGTTGTGAGTTTTGAGTGCTTCTTCAATGACAAACAAGTCGTAGCACTGAGTGCGTAGTAAATATTGGCTATTCATTTCATACAAAATCATAATTATTCCTAATAATATTTCTAGTGTTAAGTACATCTCTACTAAAATATTTGTCCCCGAGTAAACAGCACCTAGCTGCAATTGAATACGAAGAATATTTTAGTACCTGAACGTAAAGTAAATGAATTAATTAGATATAGAGCAGACGAAAATACAAATCATGTTTGATTTTACACTCAAAGAAGCTTTGTAAGGGTTTCTGTCGGACTAGAATAATTTGATTATTGAAAATTCGTAGTAAAAGCACCTAAATCACTTACAAATGAATTAAATATCTGTAAGTCAAACAAAGCATTAACTGGACAGAGACGAACTGCATGGAGATGGACTGGATATGAAATGAGCTGGAGACGAGACAGGGTAATCAACCTTTCAAGAGTACTCTTGATTCCCGAAATTGCTCTTAGCACAGGTTCTGAGTCTGACTACAAACTCTAACATCGCTATACCTACATTATTATATAAAATCTATTATATATCACTTTATTATAATTTCGCTATATACTTATAATAAGATTAAATAAGTAATCGCGGAAACAGTTAAAAACTCAGCTGAGCGTGAATCTAGAGAAATTAAGATGAAAATAGGATCAGCTTTGATAGCATGATTACCTATATCCATTTAAAAAAGGCGTTAATAAATATTAGAAGATCAGTTAGGAATTCCCATTTCCTATATCAATATCCCACTCACCCACACTCTCACAAATAACAAGTAGGCACACTTGATTGCCACTTTTTGTTGCGAACATATTGCTCTTTGATTTTAAAGATGAGGAACTTAATTCTGTCATCGGCAAAGTAGCATCAAGCATATCCGTGCATCTGGGATCAAACGCATATTCAAAAGTTTTCAACTTAAACTTTCCCAAAAACTTTATACTGTCTGTATAAAAGATAATTAACATAATTAATCATTAATTTGAGAGGGCCCTTTGGCCACGCTACATTTGAGAGACTCTTTTGACGTATCCTCTCTTTCCCTTTGCTTAGATCTTCATCATACTATAGCATGCTCTGCATGTTAGTGTCAGTTGGTAATTAACAAAGGTAGACAGTGTAAGGGCAAACCATCCGCATCTGTGAAAATTCAGGTACGATGCTAACTATTATCTTATCTGCGATGTTAACTATCAACTGCGAAGTATATAAGTGCGATGTATTTCTCTGATGGTCAATGGAATCAGTAAGTTATTCCACTTAGAATCATAATAACAATATAATTTTGTTGATAAATATGTCAATCATTACATAATTATGAGATAACCCCGTAGTAATTTTCGTCGCTCATTGATGCAAGATACAATGCTAGAGTTTTATGAAATTCGAAAATAATTAGCAATTACGATAGAAGAAATTGTTTTTCATTAGTCATTCTCATTAGGAACTTATTTTATACTTATATAATTTAAGCATTGCATATTCGGGATGTTAATCACGACGACACGCTTTAATGGAGTCAAGTGAAAGTGTTTCTGCAAACGAATTGCGTGAAAATTAAGAATCGGATATTTGAATCCAATCTACTTATACACAGTGCTCATACACATGTCAATGAACTCTTGTCAGAGGAGGCAGTTCGACGCTATCTTGAGTGTCCTTAATTAAAATTGATTGTAAAGGTGTATAGGATTGAGGTGTATAGAAAATTTCGTGTCGCTTTGCTAAAAACTGATTTAGTAAGAGCTACAAGCAAGAAAGAAAGAAAGCAAATGTCCTAGTGGAATATGGAAGTGGGAATTGGGAATTCAATGGCATGCATTACATAAACGTAATATCGACTTGGAATTTTTTCTGTACATTTTCGGATGAATAAGCAACAATGTTAACAAGGACGAAATTAAAATGGATATTTGCATAATAGAAGTCTTTTAAGGTATTTTTGCAATATTCAACCCACCTTTAAATGTAACTACCACGCACTAGATACCTCGGTAGATATTTGATACACGCACCTGACACAAAAACATTCCAATTCACTGCCTGAAAGCAGTAAAAGAAAATTAATTTGCACAAGCTTGAAGAAAACTTTCACGTGAATTTTCTTGTCATCTCAGTTGAATTGGAAATGGCTTTATGCCCTCTGTTTTACGTCGGCATATTCGCAAAAGTTTATATTTGATTCATTCGCATGTATTTATATCGCCCTTTCCCCGAGAATACTTTCATCTCTCGTAAAGATGGCTATAATATTTCCCTCGATCATTATGTAAGTATATAACTGCCTATAAGTAAACGGAGCTGAGAAAATAAGGCCAAGAATGAAGAAAGGCTGTTAACCTCCGCCGGTTAATACTAGAATTCTTCCTCGGCGTCTCAACGTAAATACGACATTTGGGTCTCTACGCGTAAAGTCGGACACTAGCTCTGCAGTTGGCTGGTTTTCTTTCTATTTGACTAGAACTTTGTTTCACTTCTCTCCTGTGTACATAGCACGGAATTATCACCCGCTACAAAAATAAACTACTTAGAAAATGAATGAGTGTAGGTGTGCTGTGTGTGCATCAAACAGGTTTCCTCGTTTTCTCTTTTGGAACGTACAAAGGACCACACTAACTTTTGTGTACTCAAGTTAGTGAATGGAAAACAGCATCATGAGAAATGATTCATCATCTTAATCTTAATGTCGTCTTTCATAATAACATCCTTGTTTTCCCCATCAAATGATAGTAAGTAGAGATGAACAACTGGGAAAATGCGATGTAGAAAATAATATTGCACGATTTTCACGAATTTTTCGACAACAGGAGTGTGAAACGTGAAACACAAAGAAAATATTCAATTAGGGATACGTAGTACGTGTTTAAGAAAAGGTATTAATGTCCCGGGGGAATAAAATACAGCGTAGTTGATGCTTAATGAAAAATAAATACGTTGTGGTCGTAACATCGTAGATCCCATGGAAAAATTTGAGAATAATGCAACATTAGTCAGTATGAACATTGCTATTTTCTAAAAAATTCAACTAAATCACTAAATTACGATATATAAGTAGCCCAGGTTAATTTCACAGTTTTAAGTGGGAAATAATAAATAAGTGAAAGTTTGTTGGAAAGTGGAGGAGTAGTTATTTGTAGCAGAATTTGCGGTATGGTTGAAGGAAGAGCTCTCAGATTCGCATCCGCAGTGAGGATTTATCGGGCAAACACCTCAGAGCATCCAAATGTAATTGTTGACGAAGGAATGTAAACAGATAGAAAATAGAAAAGAGACTAAGTATTTATAGCGTGCTACTATTTAACTGGAAAACTTTGGAGAGAATTGCAGATGAGGTTTGTAATATGAGAGTAGATTTATTTATAGAACTTGTTTATCCAGTCCAGTCCCACTCTACTACTACCACCAATTACTACGGTCTACTATTGCTATCTATTTTTTGCGCTCCTCTTCCCAATAAGCCTGGAAAAGAGAAATGCATGCAAACAATGCGAATATGTGGAGATAGGAGAGAGAGAGATGAGAAGAGTGACCTACATTCATATTCACATATTATTCGTCTTTTCTGCGGACTCTGACTATAGTGACTACTATTTATTTACTATTATAGCAGAAGAGTGGAAAAGCACTAGGGCATCCCGAACAAATCCAGCACAACAAAGCGATAAACTTTTGCTGTCAGCTTTTCAGCCAGCTTCACTTCAGTGCAGTCAAATCAACTCGGACGAGTTTCAGGCTAGCGATATGAACGTGAACGTGATACACTTGTATTTATTTACTATTATAGCAGAAGAGTGGAAAAGCACTAGGACATCCCGAACAAATCCAGCACAACAAAGCGATAAACTTTTGCTGTCAGCTTTTCAGCCAGCCTCACTTCAGTGCAGTCAAATCAACTCGGAAGAGTTTCAGGCTAGCGATATGAACGTGAACGTGATACACTTGTTGTAGTAGACTTGTAGTTATAGTTTTAGTAGAAGAGATCATCTCGAGTACAGACTTGAACTAAATAAATTCGATTGCGACTACTACATGCACATACAGAGCAGTTTTTTAGTTGTTCTGTATTAGATGTATGTGATGTATGTATGCCCTATGCTCTCCGTCCGTGTAACTTAAGTATAGTTACTCGTTTCTTCTCGAGCCAAATCAAATTACTCCTCCTGGTCTCTATTGCATCTGTCTTGTCTTTTGCGGGTGACGAAAAGTAAAAGAGTAAGACAAGACCACACATTGCAACTTTTTTGGGATAGGCTTCCTTATTCAACATAGATACATTCACGCCCTAATCTAATACAATAAAACAAACAAACTCTGACTTATCTGTAGCACATTTATAATGAAATGGCTAAGAGACTACCTATGTATATATGTGGTAGTCTAACGGAGCAACCAGTTTAACCGAGCCATTTTCAATCATTATGTAATGGATTTGAAAGACATATTCAATTTATGTATTTGTAAGTGACCTGTACAGTTTAAACCTGCCAATTTTAACAGTTTCTTATAAAAAGCATTATTTGCTAACACTTATTGAAATTACCCAGATAACTTATTACAAAAAGACGTTTTGACCCCCACGCGGGTTCTTTATCAACAAAATATCCTATATTTGGCATTAAAATGCCTCGTGCCACTTTAACATGCTCGTAAGCTAAATTATAATATTGGTCGCTATTAATATCAAGTTAGTAGCGATTTTTTTGTAGGGCATTTTACGGTGAGTCTAGACAAACTACGCAGTTGAACGGATTGCTCGGTTAGACTACTGCGTATATTTATAAGGAATTTATTAGAAAAGAGAACGCAGAGTAATATAGAAAGAGCATTGGATGGTCTTCCGTGGCACACTCACATTGAACTCACAATATTAGTATTGTATTGTAAGGAATATCTCGTTAGTTATTTTCTAGTGTGTACTAGAAACAGCAGGAGAGAATGTAGTAAAATCTAGAATTCGATTAGGATTCTTTAGATACTTCGCTCTGTGTTTCGGCATCCACTCTCCACTCTTACACTCTTAATTACCGTTCTATATCGTTACTCTTCTGACCTAAACGTATAAATTAAGTATACTTATTACATAGTAGAAATGTTTTCCCTTTTCACTTTTCTAGTATGTGGTAGATTTACACAATGTATGTGCCTACTTAAAATAAGTTCGTGTGTGGTACTTTAATTGTTTCCCACTAACTCTTCTGGAGTGTTTCAATTTTAATTATAGAACTCTCCAGACACTCAGAATGCAATGTAAACAAAGTTTTTGAAGACTAAATATAGATTCCATAAATGACAATTAAAAGTAGACTAATTATACTAAACTTGGTTAAAATGCATCGCTACACAATTACAATAATCCAGAAGAGGTTCATTTCAATGATAAGTATCTACCTTGAAACTTACATCGTGTGTCCTTCTCAGACAGGTGAGTTTATTTTAAAGCAGAGGGAAATTCAGTGAAAAGAAAGAAGCACCTTCATTTTCTACTTGCATAAAATAAAAAACTGTTTTCTGTGCATATCCTTCAAAATTGTAATCCCTTGGAAGTCAAATTGGACACTATTATGCCAGGCACGAGCTGTGTGGCAGGTATTGTTGCAAGTCCAATTGAAAGTGCAACTTTCGGGGAACCCTTTCTGCTAACAAAGTATAGAAAACTTAAATCTCACTACAAATGTTTTTTACCAATAAATACTTTTCAACAGAAAAATGTTTTATTGATATTTACAAGCCTATTATCCCTAAATTGGGCCTAAATAAAAAATTGTTGAATGAAGGGCCATACGCGCGTGTGCATCTATAGAAAAAATGAAAGAGTAAGAAAAACCTTGTCCCAAGATTTCTTGTTTGTGGAAATCCTTAATGTCCTTAAAAAGAGCTTGCTTATTTCACGAGCTTGCATAATGTGGCATGCCTTTACTTGTCTCTATCACTAAATCAACAGATATTTTGTACTATTTTGTAGTTTACCCCAATTGCATTGAATTCCCATGCAAAAGCCATGCACTTGACTTGACTCCTTTCATTTTCATTCATAGAACGATCACACTTCTTTTGATATTTTTTTGGCTCATTTCCTTCAGTGATGTGCTTAGTGAGGTAAAGTGAGAGATAATTTATTCTGATTTTCCCAACCCTTGGAAAATGGAAGGAAGTATTGAGATAAAGGGAAAAGTGGTCATCGTGTGACTAGTCTTGTGTCGTTCGTGTGGTGTCAGTTCCCTCCACAGTTGAAAACTTTTGGGAAACGTCTCACATTACGCGCCAGCATAACATAACAACTTCTGAACTCGCTCTGTCCACAGTCCATAAGTATTTACATAATAAATGTACATGTGTATATCTTCAGTTAAGGCATACTCGACCGATGTGTTGCGTCGAAAAAAGGGAAAAAGGTATTAGTAAGAAAAGCACCCAACTCGTCTAAATGAGCCTAGCAGACGAAAAAGGAGGGTTATTATAGAGTCATCGGAAGAAGGGACGATGAAACGGAAGGCAAAGTCACCCTTCTCTAAACTTCCTTATTTTACTTCCTCTTTTCACAATAGTACACAATAGGCACAATAGCTTTATAAAGAAAGTCCCTCCAAAGCACCTTAAACTAAATTCAATGCGAAGGGATGCTTAAAAGTTCCTATTTCTATCTTTTAGCAAATGCCCGTGAGTAATCTAGACGCTTAGAATGAAGGGTACTCTAAGAAAATCTTTAAAAACGCTCAAAGAACGAACATTTTGAAAAACGATAGAAGATAGAATGTATGGAATTTTATTTATAGTGCCTAAAATGTATAGCAAAATATTTTGTTTGTATAGGTACAGAAAAATAAATGGGGTAGTTAAGTGTCTGGGATGAATTGGGATGGAATAAAATGATATCATGCTTAGTAATTGCATTGAAAGAAGTATAATGTGTACATTTGGATTACAAAGGGGAATATAGCTCTACATGGGATTGTATTCCAAAAACATCAGAGATATAAAAATACAAAAGTATCTAGTTGAGTATTAGGGATATATGAAGTCGCACACTAATTCATTGCATATGTCCTGATTGTGTTACGTACATCTCTCGACTAGTCAAATACTCAAATAATATTATGTAGTTTGCTGGTACCTAGTATAGACACTACACACAGAGAGATATAATGTAATAATGATGCACCTTGTGTGTAGTGTGTGGTGGCTGTCTGTTGAATGGGATTGAGACAGAGAGCGAGGAGAGACGTTTATTGTTGACTGTCCCCTACCGTTTCGTTTGGTTTTGGTCGCTGGGAAAAGTTGATTTCCCACCGTATACTTCGGCATGAGTTCTCTAATATCAATATACAAGCTATAGGTATATATCGTGATGTGTGATAGGAAGGAAGTATATAGTTAGACTTTAGACAAGGCTAATTGTCAACTGTGGGGCTTGTCTAATAAGTTAGGTAGTCAAGCACCTATGCACACACAATCATCTAATACACATTTATATGTCTATTTACTGAATCCTCTCCTCATCTACCGCTGCATGGCTATAAGTGTCATTTATTGTAGATTCCTCATTCTAATACAAAGTTGTGTGTAAACGCAGTGTGCAGTGCACGCCGTACAGTCTCGAATACTCATTCTTATAAGCATTGCATGAATTACTCTCATAGTAGTAATTCTACAATGTTTGAGTGTGTTGGCGCACAGCTTTATACGAGTATTACCCATTATCTGTATTAACTTCATTGTAAAAATTCTAACGCGCGCGCGCGCGAGAAGAGAAGGTGTACTGTACTGTAAGATATACTGTACTGTCGTGTAAGATTGTACTATATACTGTAAAAATTCTAATGCGCGCGCGCGAGAAGAGAAGGTATACTGTACTGTAAGATATACTGTACAGCTATATTGGAGTATTACCCACTACTGCATTCCCTTCATTGTAAAAATTCTAACGCGCGCGCGCGAGCAGAGAAGATATACTATGTGGAAATGGGTGGAGCTTAATTTATGGAACGCCTTCATAAGCTA
>JABASI010005724.1:0-11899 GCA_019776505.1 Tomocerus nigrus
CACTGGACACAATTTTTTACCGGACGCTACGAAACTTTCCTTTAAAATCGGATTTTATATTAGCAATGCAATGGCACTCGAAGCCCGGAAGTAATTGTTTTGAGCCTGAAGGCAGTGTCCAACCAACAAACATCAAAATTAAAGGTGAATCGTTAAAGCCGTTGCCGGCAAATGCCTTCCGGCTAAAAACTATTACTTTTGCCTTTCGGGTGCCCTAGATAAAAATCATCTCATTCGATTCGCAGTACGTTTTCGTACCTGAAACGGTTATTACGTAATTTTTCCCCAAAGGGAGGAGGCCTCTCCACCCAAAAGAACACCCCCAAATCGCCTCCAAATTGTCTGAAACGCACAAATATTCAATAAAAAGTTTGACAATTTTTGAACCAAATTGTTAAAAAATTCCTGGTTCCAGTAACAGATTGTTACCATTAGAACTTTCATGGGTCATTATTTGTTTTGGGTCATCTCATCTTTTGGATTTTGGATAATATGTGTGTTTACAGTAAAAAATATTATTATGCTGTTACGATTGTCATACCTATTTAGTATCAAATTCAACGAAATAAAGCTATAACTTGTGCAATGACAGTGGCTCATATTAAGATTTCACAGGCGCGTAATGTTAGTGGCCTGAATTCCAAATAGCTTGCCAAAGTGACGACGAATCGTCAGTTTCTGCTCCTGTCTCTTGTTCGTCATTCGTATTCTACTGTATAATGAAACTGAAAAAATTGATGCCTGAGGATTGTCATTCATTTCATTGTGGCAATGGGGACGTGTCATCTCGTAATTGTAAGTCATAAAATATTAAAAGTAAATCAAAATCAAATGCACTTTTCAGCTCATCATTAATTGTTAGTGATTCTTGGAAATTGTTTTAGGATTCCTATTAAAAAGAAATGAAGAACAGACAGCGAATCTAGCATTTGATATATCGTCAATAATCTTCTAATAGTTGATAATGAGCACTTGAGCACGGGACAGATTTCAATTTTAAAAGTGCAGACTCTCATTCATCATTGCTGAGACGATACTGCTAAAAAATATTTAATAGCCGACTGAGTACTGATGACTTCAACTGCTGATTTTCAATTAATCGTATAAGAAATGAGTTTGTCGTTTATAGATAGCCACTGCATAAATTGTGCAGTTTCAGTTAGCACTCATCAGGTGTTCGACAAATTCACAGTAATTGACGAAAACAGTTCGAAAGGTCACGGGCACGACATTGCCGTTCTTGACACAATTCTGTATTTGGACTTTAATTCTGTAAGAAATTAAAATCATGAGTTACGTTTTGGGAGAAAGATAAATTAAAATGAAAAATTAAGTCCCTATAGATGAGTAGAAACGGAAGCCTAGGTGAAATTAAGCAATTCATTTTTTTGCAACAGCGATGCAGTTAATTGAAAGTATGAATATAATAAAAAGTTGGAAGAAATGAAGAGCGACTGGCCCAGACAGAGAACGGCAATTGAAACTTCAGAATAATATACGGCGTGCCGACTTGATAACTCTGGGAAGCAGAGAGGACGGTGAAGACTTTGTCACGCCACGCTACCAAGGACTCTATTCATGAGGTTTATGACAACAGAAGACGTTCCTAGAAAGGAATCGACTTTTGATAGCCACGTAAATTATTCGGTGGAGGTGAGCCTATTGATTCACCAAACCTAGAGATTTTTAGGTAGAATTACATTTATACGCAGTAGAAATGAGTAGGAATTTCATATATTATTGTAACACTGCTTACTAAATAGACAGAAATGTTTTGAACTTTTTTTCCTCACCGGCGGATGACCATGAGCTTTCGTTTCATCCTTTTACTTTACGCAGCATATAATTATCGTCATTCAATGTTCACTGTAGTTTTCATTTTACTGAATCACAAAATGCAGTTAGAGGGAGTAAAAGATGTGATGATTGGAAACATCGGTTTGAAATAAATGAAATAAGAATGCTATGTACTATTTGTAGATGGCCATGCTTTTTATTCCATGCTGCAAGAATATTTTCAACGAAAGGAAAATAATGTGTCAACCAGCGACAAAAAACAAGCAAAACAGCTTGGTCACCATTGTTAGGCATCAAATCAAAAGTGATAAAGATGTAATGGTTCTACAGAGGGTGTTCGCCTTGAGTTTATACTAGTTTGTTTCCCCGATTTAAAGCTTCAGACGCCGGCTATGTGTAAATTTCGTATTTTCTACGTGTTCCCTATCTAATTCTGAAGCTTTACATAGTCTTTGTTTTCACGATTCAAACATGTGCATGAATTTTTTAGGAGTGATTTGATTTCACTTTTCATTGAGAAGTTTCCAAAGGCCAGCTATCGTTATGACCTTTCTGTTGCATAATTGTTGGTTTAGGTGGCCAAAGCCATAAAAATCCATAGGACTAGTGTCTGAGGTCTTCACAGGTATCTCTGCATCAGCGGTGATAGTTATCCCTTTTTCTCGCTTCAATTTTTTAAAATATGCCAGTGTATTCCCAACAGTATCGCAATATGAATCAATTTCGGGTAGTCATTTTTTTGAGGGTAGGAGGGGTAAAAATTATTAATTCTGAAACGAAAAAATATGCATCTTTTTTCATGTTTTTGTCGACTATTACGAGACAAAAATGACTTTCAGATAACCACCATAAAAATTAATTTGTAACAATTGTTTTTTATGCCTTTCTGCCAGCTCGGATAAAAACACTAAAAATGAGAAGGACCAGATTAATATCAATGATAGCAGATATAAGGAGCTGCTGATGCTAACGTATAAAAATCTCACGGATGATTTGAGGAAAAAGCAGGGAGAGGTAAAAATTAACGAATATAATAATAATTAGTTTTGTCACGGCTATTAATCAAAAATAAATGTCTTAGGTTGAAAAGTACAAAGCAGAAGTTGAAGATCTGCAACGACTGTATAAGCAATGCAAGAAACGGGAGGAGTCAACAGTGCCCGCCAAGTACACATCCAGCACTGTAAAACCGCCGGAGAATGATAAAGAAGGGCCTTTCTACTACACTTCAACAAGACCACCGAAAAATCCGGACCAAGATGCAAAGGGACCAACTACAAATGAGCTTGAATCTATTTTGACTACAGTTACGCCAACGGAAAGAGCTTCAGCAGTCACAATGGCTGGTCAGGATACAAATCATAAAATTGCTCACAACAATGGCCTAATAAATACCCCTACACCACCAGTAACAACAACGGTCAACTCAGTTGAAACATCAAAACCCACTAACTTGGAGGCTGTCACGGAAATCAACAAAAATGAAAACAAAGAAATTCCTGACAATGAAAACCAAGATGGCGGTCTCTCCAAGAAAAATGATGCACAAGGCACGAACAAAACTGACAACAGCGACAAAACTGAAACGAATGACCATGCAATTAACTTTAATGATAAAGATCAGAAATCCCTAACAGAAAAATATCAAGAATCCTACAAGTTTTCAACGCCAATTTCAATTGAAACAGCAAAACCACTAATTTCATCTACTGCAGGCTCCAATGATGTAGCCGAGTCAGAAAACGAGTACGTTGTAAGCGAGAACGTTGTGGTAGCCACAGGAACGCCAAAAATACAAGATCAAACGCTCGACAAAAAAGAAATCAACGATGACGCAAAAACGAATATGAAAAATGATTCACAGTCTCTAAAAAATGATACTACTCAATTACCCGGAGGAAACTCAGACGACAATTCAAAAAATAAAAAAGACGAAACGGAAAAGTTGAATGATCGGAAAGGACGTGATATTAATCCCATAAAAATAAATCAGACAAATCATTCACCAGACAATGGCGACAAGCAAACTACGCTGGAACCAAATAACCAAGAAACGCCACAAAACAATAATGGTGGTAATAACAATGGAGGGAATAATTTTGATAATAACAATTCACAAAAACAGAATACAAATTCAAATAAAACAGACGATGGTAATATCCACGGTGGGAACGGAAATCATTTCAAGCCACCCCATGGCAATGACGAAATGAAAAACAAAACTGGAACCGGAACTGGGAATGATGCGTCCAACCAGACGGGAACCGGCAATAAAAATGATTCGTCAGATAAAACAGGAAACGAAACTGGAAATGACTCGTCGGATAAATCGGGAAATGAAACAGTAAATGACGCATCGAATAAATTGGGGGAAGCAAATGATTCAGGAAAAAATCAACCGAAACCGAATGACAAGTCCGATGATGTAACAGAAACTGAAAAAAACGAAATGAGTGAAGAAGCACGAAACAAAAATCAAAACGACGGAAACAATAAAGAAAATGCGGGTATTGACAAAACTAAGGGGGCTGAAAAGACAGAAGTCAATGCGGGTGACAAGGAAAAGTCAGACAATTTGAAATCAAAAGGTACAGCTGCTGGAGATCAAACTGATAAAGATAAAATCAAGGCAGAAAATGGTGGCAAAAAGAAGGAAGATGTTAAGATGGACAATGTAACTTACGAGAGGCCGCGTAAAAAAGGTAACTGGTGGGATTTATTGGTCCAACATATTGTCCAAACATTCAGGCCAATAATAAAACGGTTCAGTTAAATTATCTAAGCGCATTTAACTCACGTCCCATCACTCAACAACACACTCATTGTTGTCTTTTTCACAATTTAATTTCACTCTCACGAAAAACACCAATTTTAGTTAAACTTTTCATTTTGCATGAAACACAAACTTAATTGTTCTCAAAAGGTAAGGACAAAGATAATGAGCCGCTAGAAATAGAAAAAGACGAAGGAATGAAAAATAAAAGCAAGGACCCCAAACATAAAGATAACCACGGCCAGGAAAATTCAAATGAACATGACTCGGACGAAACAAGTTCAGAAGAGGATGTTTCGAATAAACAGAAAGAAAAACACGACGAAAATGGGGAAAAAAGGAAAGCTAAACCACCAAAACACGACAAACACAAACCAAAAGAAGAAAGCACAAGAAAACCATCCCCAAATGACAATAAAACATCCCGACCAAAACAACCTACAGAATTCGAAGGAAAAGATAGCGGAAAAAATAAAGCAAATGAAAATAGAACGGAAGACGATTCTCTAACAAATCGCTACAACTCCCATTGGCATCATTACAAAGATGATAATCAGAAAAACTCAATGGGTAACGATAAGGTGAGAATACTTATGAACATAAAATTTGGATTAGATTTATGACATAAATTAGCTACTGCTTCTCAGGTCTGCATCATTTTACCTTTGAGTAAATTCACACGTCTCAAATGGAAGACATCTTAAAAATAGAAAACCCAAATATGCTCAGTAAATTACCCCACAAACACTTTCAATTGCTTTTACTCTTTTTTAAAGTTACGTGGAGTCCTTTTTTAAATTTGAATTTTGTAAGTTTTGAGAGGAATAAGGTGGAGCATAGAGTGAAAGTTCTTAAAACCTGCAAAAAATCTAGTAATGATGCAATTTTATGGCACTATCCCATTTTATTCTCGCTGTAAAACGTACAACCATTTTGAGTTTTTATTATAGTTTTGAAACCCCATCCAAACGATTTTAGTTTAGTAGTCAACCCAGACTTAATTTTCATTTTGTTTTTTCAACCAAATTATAATGAATACATCCAAATCACTAGAAACCATAGGTAACTATGAGAGGAATTAAGTTTCGGCAATTAACCAATAGCAAACGCTTATTATTATGTTGATTATTTCAAATAATCAGTAAAATTATAAAGGCGCCTTTAATCAGGCATAAAAATTGGTCTCTGAAATGAATAGTTACAAAATTTCAGAAAAATCAAAACATTCCGAACATTTCAAAATCGTTTTTTGAATTTTTTGTTATATTATGTATAATTGCCAATGTAAATACCTAATCCAAGAAACGAATACCTCTACAAAGACTAGTTGGTAAAATCAATGAAATTATTAAAAGGATTTTTTTGTAGAGTTGCAACTCTGGAAAGAAGATGCAGTTTCCATTTTCCTCATTAAACAACAGTTGCTACCTTAATTTCACAGAATGTCCAAATCCAAGCAACAAAGAAACAGATCAGGTTAGTTAAATACTTATAAATATCATTTATAAATACCTAACGATATTTATTTTTACCTAATGAAAATGAGATTCATAGTGGTGAGATTGTATTTTATTTTTTCATAGAAAGCGCAGCTTACAAAAACGATCGAATACGATACGACATGTATTTTACTGCTCTTGGACACGGTAGTTTGAATTTATCAAATCTAAACACATTTTGACTTCCTTTCTTGACAAGCTATAGACATCCACTAAGAAACATTAGCGTGAGATTGAATGGTCAACTGGGCGCGAAGAATTGGGAGAAAATGAGCATTTGGGGCTAAGCCTATCTTTCCCTACCACAACAGCAAAATTTCTATTTTTAGTTTTTATGAGTCTAAAAAATTCAAATTGGTTAAAAATAAAAAAAATTGCTACCACGGTATGGCCATTTAAAAATTTTCATCAGTTCAGCAAATTCTTCAGGAAGTTTTTCTCGCTAAAAGAAATATACAAATCCTTACCTTAGAATTTTTATATTTCTTATGTCCCACTGTAGTTTGTTGTTCGAAGTTCTCGCGACGCATGCACAAAGAATTAGTGGATAGGTATCTGTACTTTCGGAAATGTGAATTTCTTTTGATATATTTTCGTAATTACCAGGCAAAGGATCCAACTACTGCCATAATTGATCCTCAAAATTTCAATTATATATTGAGCATTGCGGGAAATCACACTGGATCGTAATAATATTTTTGTATACTACAATGTTCGTTTCATTGACCTTGCTTATATTTTAGACCTGAATATTCAAATGCAATTTTTTAATTGAAATTAGATTTTCAGTCTTGTTATGTGCTGGGGAGAACATCCTCCTGCAAGTGGAAATATCAGAGTTAGGAAATGACGGGGATTTGGCACGAATAATTTTCACGACGAACATCAAAAAGAATAACAAACGAAGCCGCCATCGAATTTGGGCAGAGGAAGTGCATCCCGTTAAAATGAAACGACGCGGAGGGTTTACAATGGTCATCTTCAGTGACAAGGATCAATACAACGTAAGAATAATCTTATTCTACATATTTTTAGTTAAGACACAAATAATGGGCACCCATAGCAAAAAATTTCTAAATATTTTGCCGGTACAATTTTTTTTGTTTTAGCTAAGCAAAACATAATCTTTAGTATATCACACCTCAGGGGTAATTTTCAAAAAAATTCCAAATTTGGAGAAAAATTCAAAAAAAATCGGAGAAAATTTAAAAAATAAAGTTTCGAGAAAAAAATCGAAATTGTGTTAAAAGTTTTTCCCGAAAGTTAAGGTTCGGTGTAGATTAAGCGTTACTATTTCTCTAATCCACCAAAAATTGTAGTGACGAAATATTAAGAATTTTATTGCTATGGATACCATGTTTTGGTTTTACTGTATCTTTATATTCACCTTAGCTTACCCGTAGATAAATATCCATGGTTTCTGTATTTTATTACCCTTTCGTTTTACATTTCAGGTTTACGTCAACAGTTTTGGGGGGCAACCTTTGAAATATAAACATCGGTTGAAAGAAGAGAACGCAGTGCGTATAAAATACAAAGGAGCAGTCACCGTGTCTGTTCTCACCTTTGAGATGTTTAACAAATAAATTGCAAATTACCTTTGTGGATAAAGCAAATTCTAATCTCATAAATATATTTCGATGCCTTAATTCTTCTCTGCCACTATTAGCTGCGTAAAATAACTTCTAAAAGGTACCTGCTATTAGATAGATCAGTTATCACATTTCACACTATAAAAAGTAGAAGAGCAGAAATGTAATTTGTAAATACGATAAATGTTATTGTATATTTTGGACTACTATTTATTTACATAGGTAATCCAAAATTTAAATTTCAATCACAAAAATCTGTTCTCATACATATTATAACTTGGTATACAATAACCATATATAATTACCTGCGCTCATTCTTAGCGTAAGTGAAAACAGTCAAAAATGTAGCGAAATTTAATCATCGCAATGCGCATGTTATCTGGATTCATAAATAGTGGATAAAAAGTGTTCTAGATATTTTCAATTATTTATTTATACCAGTTTTGTAATAGGTATTTAATGTCAACTCTTTTTATATTCACGATTTAAGTTTCTCTTGTCTAAATGTTTCTAAATATTTAATAAAATTTGCCACTTCTAAAACTGAAAAACTTTAATTCTTTGTTTACTGATGGGATAACTCTTAGAGAGACTGACAAAATATTCTGTAATCTGGCATTTTTTGGATGGGTCAGTTACCCGCCATAATTAGGCCATTTGAAATTACGAATTCTTTCTTAAAATATAGCTTTAACTTACGGCCTTAATGAATCTAATAAAATAGAGAGGTCAATTGACATTAGAGAGGTGGAATAATTCTTTGAATCTGACGTTTCATGTATCGCATCTTTTTATTTTTGATGGAAACGGAAATGGACCAAGATAATTCCCAAAGGACCCGTTACACTTGCGTGGTTGTAATATAATTTTTTCTACGATAACTCATTTGTTAAATTTTCACTCACATTGCTCTTAGTATCAACTTTGGTACTCAAAAAATGTATTATAACTTTTCCCTTAATAATAAATATTGCCATTTTCGTTGCATGTCTCTAGTTTTGTCTTGGGCTGTGAACGGAGCCGTGGATGGGGACACAAAAGGAGTTCTTGGTTGGACAATGTAAATATTTCGGCATATGTTGCAAAGGAGTATAAACATCCCGTCACGCCATTCAGCTACTTACACAACGTTCACACACACCGCTGACGTCAATTCGAGGTTACTGTGAATTCCTCCGGTCCGTTGACTTTAGTTTGATAGCCACGTAAGATTATTCTGTAAAGGTGACCCGAATGAATTATCCGACGTAGAAATTGTTCTGTCGAATGGATTTAGGAGGACCGTCAGTCCACAGTGAGCAGCTTGCTTATTGTTCATTTATATAGTCAAATGAAAAAAAAATCCCAGAATTTGCCATTGCGCTTTTAATAAATTGTTAACCATCAGATAGTATTGATTATACATTGCATGCGATACGGATCCGCAGATTTATGGGTACAGATGTGCCCGAAAGCCCTAAACTGTACACAAATCCCACAAACAAAATGTCGCCAACCAAGAACTGTAAGATTCATCATTTACTATCCCTCATTCCGTTTTAATTTCCTGCTCTAGCTTTATATAGCTAGTAAGTTGGCTCAAGTGGTTTAATTCTGTCTTCTTTCTTTTTTCTTTGTCCTTAGCTCTCGTTTGTTTTGAATTTGTCGCTGCTAACTATACATGGATAATCGATTGAGTTTGACTGAGGAGGAATGGGGCCATCTTTTCTGTTTCTCTCTCTCTGGCACTTCCCTTATTAGCTGCTCACTCGAGTGAAATTAAAATTAAAATGTTTTTCAATTTCTTTGCTTCTTTCTTCATTTTTATTTTTGGGCTCAAAACGGCGACGTGCATTCCCAATTTATTATCCTACCGAAATTGCGACTTTAACCTTGTCGCCTCCAAGAATTCCCTTTGGGCTTCGCATTTCTTGGCCCACAACCAAAATGGACAACCGTGGACACTGGCGACTCCCAACTACAGCAAAGCCCGCTTCCGTCGGGATGAAGATAACCCCAGAGATTTATCCAAGAATTCCTGCACGGTGAACATTCTCATCGAGGACAAACACGAGGATTCGATCTTGTATCTGCAGAAAATGTTTGGTAGAGAAATAAATCGTCGTCCCTCTGCATTCGTCCTTCTCTACGACAAAAAGGCGCCCAATGCTGACAAACAAATGTGGCTACGGACACTCAGTGTGGAGTTGGTGAGCCCTCTTTTCATTGTCGTCATCGAGAACGAGACGCATCATTCAGTTTACACAGGACACCTCTACACAAAGTGGCCAATACTGGCCTTGGACGTCTTAATGGATAGGAAAATATCAGAGGAAGAAGATTGGGAAAGGGTTTGGCTCTCTCTAAATGGACATCTCCACCGAATGCTTATTACTGGAACATATTATCGTTTTCCCTATGAATATGCGGGTACATGGTCGGCTTGCCGTTGGTCTATCTACTCTCTGATAAAAAGTTCTCAGTATCCATGTCCATCCACATTCAGGGCTGTTGAGACAATGGCCAATAAATTTAACTTCACTGCAGTCTACGGAAGAAATCAGCAAATAATAAAATCAAATCGACGCTGTGGAGTAATTCAAATGTTGGGAATGATCGAGGACACGTTCGCTCTCAATTCTCTGTGGACGAAATTTGCAGAAACCTCTAAGGATTTGATTCCTTACTATTGTGAGCCCAGCTCCGAATTCTTCGACGTGCCGTTGGCAATTTTGGCACAGCGAACTTTCGACGTGCCTTGCTGGCTTTTGATCTTCTCTCTCTTTCCACTTTCATTTTTGGTCTTGGCCATGGCAACGGCGGGTTCCTCCACCCGCCAAAAACTAAATTGGATCTTCATGTCCTTGGTCAAGGTCCTCCTGGACCAAGAAGTTCCGTTCAACAGGAACCGGAGTCTCTACTTGTTAGTCGTCCTCGCGGGATTCTTCCTTACTATTCAGTACGGGACATACATCACCAGCGAAATTATTGCCCCGCCAGACAGAAAACAATTTCAGAATTTTAAAGATCTCATCCAAAATGGCTATAACTGTCTGCGGGAGATAGACCTGCAAAATGATATAGACGACAAGAACATTTGCACTTCTTTGTTTGAGAAATATAAAATGGCCGATAAAGTTAATTCGAGCGTTTACGTTTATAACTGGGATATTGAAAGACCAGCTGAAAACTTTGGAAAACTTGGAATAGGTTACGATGAAGTAGCAGCCAGAATGCTGGCGAATTATTCCAGAAAATTATTCCATCTCGATAGTAAAGAATATGGCAAGTACATAGTACCGACACTGCCAAAAAAATATTCACTCGACGGAGTTTGCATGACGACTAAAGAAATGGCAATCACGACACCCTTGGTTTATATCTTTAGTTTTTGTTATCGTCACACTTTTCTGGCATATTTTCAGCGGATGCAGGAGAAAGGATTCTTGAAACTTTGGAGGGAACAAGACCATTACTTTGACTATCTCCCAGACAAACAATTTAATTCAAAATCAAAGTACGACGAGAAGCTGCCCGGGGGCATCAATTTGTACATGAAAATTCACACAATTTTCCTTTTGTGTGGCTATCTCCTCCTCGGCTCTTTCCTCCTCTTCTCCCTTGAACTTCTTTGGGTGGACAATTCGTCTAGATTTCTATTTCCCTCCCTGTCTTCAATTTTAACAGACACAATCGGTTTATGTAATTCCATTTTTATCTGGATTTATGTATCTTGTGGTGCATTGTACAAACTATTTCGAAATTTGAAGACGATTTGCTATTCATTCATTGTCAAGCTTTTCAGAAATCCTCCAGCGTTTTGCTAATAAGGATTTGCACCGATCCATCCCATTCTTTATTAAGCAGTTTCAATTTTCTCACCCGACTGAGTAGAGTGTAATGAAGCTTAAAATTACGAAGAATAACAAGCAATCCATTTTTTCTGGAACTACGAAGCGGAAGAGTTTTTATTTCCAAGGCACTCTTTTCAGTCTAATGATCTACAGCACTCTTCATGGAATATTCTCCATTCTTTCATTGCTGCAATTGGTTGCATCAGTTCATACGTTGGATATAAAATCAATTTTTGAACTCATACTGGATATTTTGCTTTCGAAGTCACTTAATTTACGGAATTAACTCTTCAAGCATCTGGTGGAAAGCAGAAAATATGAAATTCTTTTTTAAACAACTTGCTCCAAAGACACCTTTTCTACCAATCAGCTATTCATTCTTTAAAATGACATAATATTTAGCAT
>JABASI010005725.1:0-11894 GCA_019776505.1 Tomocerus nigrus
TTCACCGGATACCATGAAAAATAAATTAAATTAATACTTTTTACAAAGTTTTGATTTCAATCAACAGATCGTGTGTTCTGATGTTTTTCGTAGAAACTCAACTGAATTTCTACGTCACACAATAACCTAAATTGTCGATGGATTTTCCGATATAAAACCTTCATGTTTCAATTTTCAATGCTGTTATTATAAATTGTTTCATGGCACATGGTTTACCTACTACACTACTAATATATAAATCTGCTTGGCACACTTAAAAATCAAACTATAATGCAGAAATAAAACATTTATTGTTTATTACCCTGTACCTTTTTATCACGTAATGCGTTACGTTGTTGATTGCAATAATTGCAAGTATTTCAGAGATTGTATTCTGTAGGCTATGCATGTCATGCCGCATTAAATTACAAAGTAAAACTTCCTTTTATTGATACTTTTACACGTGCCAAATAATATACTTTGAAACATTTATCAGGAATTAAACTGATAAAAGCAGAGTTGTTTAAAACAAAGTGTTAATGAGTACAGTGATAATGAAACAAATTATTTTTGATGACAACCTCCAATGCAAAGTTTTCCCATTCAATTAAATAAAAATTAGTTTATATGTACGTAAATGACGTAATTATAATATAGCATGTCCCTAATATAAAACGACTGTGACATTGAAAGGCAAACAGTAAAGTTGATTAGGTACATAGGAAATTGAGAATTAAACAGATTCATGCGAATAGTATAAGCTGATAATATTAATGTTTTCGGGACTAACAATGACAGTTGCATAATAATATGAAATGATCATAATAATACATTGTAGACTAAATAGTGATTTTTTATTTTGTATTTTATATGTTGATGTAAAGTGACAGGGCGACGTGATAAGATAAGAATGCCGATCAGCAAATTATGTAGCGCTTTTTATATATACACAAGTAGTTACACGAGTCTGTAAGTCATTCATCTCATTTGGTCGTCTCATTATGTCCTTTCTCTGTCCACTGGAGATCTGTTTGCAAAAAAACAGGATGATGGACCACTATAATGGAGTAGTGCAGAGTCTGCAAATTGAGTGCACATGTAATTTCTCATACAAAGAGTGCCAAATGATGTAATTGTGAATTGTGAGAGAGGAAAGGAAATTCAGTGTGAACTTTTTCACTCTTGCTAATGTAAACAGGAATGTATAAATGATAATCAGGAGATTGGAAGCAAACTGTAGAACCTTTTTGCAATGAGCATTAGGAAAAATGCTTATTAAAGAAAATAGTGGATTGGTTGAGCATTACTAAGAGATGTTATATATGTAATGGTATGGTGGGGGTAAATTCTGAGTCACTTTTAAATATAAATATTGTTATTTAGTTATTTTTTGCCACTTACTTATGCATTCGTTATGCGGAGGACGAATAAGTGAACAGAAAAGGAAAAGTACCAGTTCTTTAATTGAAAGTAAAATGTCAAAATAGATTTTAATAAGATACGAAGGCGTAGTTTTCTATTTTCTATAGATATTAATATTAAATATCATTGGAATCGTCCTATTACAAATATTAAATTATTATTTATGCTAATGAGCTTATTATAGATGCATGTATGACAAAGCTTATAATATAAATATGTATTAATATTATATGATTGTAAATGTATTGCTAGTAATTTATCCTGGCAAAAGAAAATATTTAACTCAGGAAGATCATGACTGTTTATTTAAAGTTAGCTAAATTAAGGAGTCGTCTCAAGAGAAGCATAAAGCTCAAAAGACATTCTAATATTCGCATATATTCGCATCATGTATAATGTTTGAGTTCGATAAAGCAATAAATTATACACGTGTGTCCATTTGAACCTGTTGACTTGAGTTGATTTGGCTTTATAGCTAGTCCAGTCTCGTCTGGGCATAACTTATTCTCAGTCTGTGTACAGGCTAGACATTTTACACTATCTCTCTAAATGTCTCTCATATACTTTTGTGTGTAGAGTAGACGTAGTTCAACTCTGTGCGAGAGTGACTCTGACTAAATTAAATCACACAATTCAATGGCAATGGCAAGGCCAAGTTGTTTTAGGATCCCAAAATCTAAGCAACACGTTTTTTTACACTGCGTATAAGCATCTAATGAAATTATGCATGTGGCAAAGATGTTCATGTAGCTTTTCTTATATTAATTCAAGAATATTTATATAATTTTCATATAAATGCATTGTATTTTTTATGAGTAGACGTAAGTATAGTAAACTCTTTGAATCTTCTACGCTAATAAATATTCAAAGTGGCCATGGAGGACCTTGTTCTTTGTTTAATTGTATTTGTATTCGCACGAGGAGTTTAGTGTGTTTGCTGATTTTATGCACCTATGTAATCTGCAATTGGCCATTTTATCACACATGCCAAAAAATAAAAAATAAACTATAAAGGTTTTCCCTAATGACTTCACTACAGTCTAAAATGCAACTTTCAAAAAACCATGCACTAATCACTCGACCTTTTTTCAGATAATTAGTTTTAGATGAATGAAATGGTTTTTGCTACAATAATTTGCAATGACCAGGTGGGTTTCTTTTTACAAATTCAAATTTTATGATGATGTGGAATTGTGGATGATGATTTTTGCACATGTTCGCAGTTGAGATCAAGTTTAGCTGTTGTCATATTCAAGGACAGCAATTTCATTATCATTCAATGGATTATGTAAAGCACATTACATACACTACAGTCACAGAGCACAGCGTGTCTGTTTATGTCTCAAGTATTTACGTTTGCAATTTTACCTGTAGATATCCTAATAGTGTAGTAGTCATGATAATAATAAAGGTATACTTTGTATAACAACTACAAAGTGATAGTTGATTGGAATAGCGGTGGGATGTGATTGTAGCCAAGATAAACATTGTATAATTGTGTAACAATGATCTGACTATCTGCTTAGTGTGTGTGATTTGTAAATTGTTGGAGGTTATGGAAAAGAACGAGGAGCAGTCGGTACTTAAGTGCAGATTCACTGATCTTAAAATAATGGCACTGCTCTACAGCAGACAGGCAACCCACACACACGACTTCAGTGTCATACTGACACTTGTATTCTAATCTCTACTGATACAAGAGAAATAAATAACTTTTATTGGCTATGCACAGCTTCATGTTTTCAACTGGATGCCAAAGAGCGTTATAATATTAGCTGTTCCATTAAACACTGGTGACTGGACGCAACAAAAGTTCTTTCAACAAATACAGTCCATGTTATTGGCATCTTCTGTACTATAATAACGTTCCATACTTTTCTACTATCATTGATAATCATCCACTGCGACTCCTACTTAGCTCTTCTCCTCGTTATATAAAGCCAATAAATAATCCTGCATTTTTCAGTTTCACCACTTCTTACACTAGTACACCGGAACATTTTTAGACTTGACAGATCAGACTTGATACACAGCCAGAAACATTCAATACTTTAATGAAGATTTTTTCAAACGAGATTAGCCCTTTCCTCATTTTTACTTCTCTACCTCTTTTCTATGCACTTATTCGCAATGAATCCCATAGACGTTTTTTACAGTGACTCTGGAGGAAGATCCAATTGGGTTATTGTGTCTCTTATCTGTGGCAGTGTACTCATTTCTAAATTCGCAGTCTCTTACTTTTCCAACAGGACCAAGGATTCTGAGGTGAATATTTCACAAGAATTTTTTTATATTTTTCCTCTTTCCACAATTGCTGAGAAACAGCGTAGGTTTTTCCCTTTTTTCAATTTTTACTGTTGTTTTATGTCTTCCATTTTTTATTTTGTTGTAAAAAATGTTTTATGTATATAATGTAATAGGTTATCTTCATTAATGACCCCCTAATTAATTTTTCATGAGGTACACAAATATTCTGTAGCAGTTGTTTTTTATTGTAATTACGAAGGAACGAAGAAGATTGCAAGAATTAGTGAAACAAAGTCAAGCGGAAAGAGAGGAAAAGCTCCAACAACTCAAATCAATTCACAAATTAGACGAAAATGCAAAAGTAATTACCGAACTGAGTGTAGATGAGCTAGTGGAAAAATTGCAGAGCAAAAAACTAACTGCACACGATGTTCTCTCAGCATATATCGCGAAAGCAGTTGAAGCAACGGAGAAATTTAACTGTGTGACAGAATTCATACCTCAGGCCGAGGTATTTATCTTTAACAATAAAATGCGGGAAAGTTTTTCTGAAAAGTTGTGATTTGGGTAGAGATTTTTAAAAGGTTCTTTTTTATTTTAGCAATGGGCTAAAGAATTAGATGCTCTTCCAAATGTAAAAGGACCTTTGCATGGTCTTCCCATATGTATTAAAGATGATATCGAAATTGAAGGGATGGATGCAACCCTCGGTTTCGCAAAGAAACTTTACAAACCTTCCAGGGAATCCGCAGTTTTAGTTAAAGTACTAATATCGCTGGGGGGAGTACCTTTTTGCAAAACAAATGTACCCCAAGGATTGTTCTCTTACGGGAGTGATAATCCCGTTTGGGGAACAACTGTCAATTGTCTCAGGCAATCTTTTTCTCCTGGAGGTAGTAGCAGTGGCTCTGCCTGTATCATAGGAGCTGGAGCTTCTCCGTTCGGTTTAGGAACTGACATTGGAGGTGAAAATAAATCCATTTTTTTACAGTAATTATAACATCTGAGTTTGAATCTTAAATATTTATCTAAACAATAGGTTCCTTGAGAATTCCAGCACATTTCAATGGAATTTCTTCAATTAAACCGACTTTTCAACGACTAAGTGGGAAAGGAGTAGTTCAGAGCATCCCTAAATGTGTCGGGTGTAAGTAATAAATAATATTTCTCGGTGCATTCTTATTTTACACCATGAAAAACAGAATAGTATGCTAAAAAATTATGAAATATAACAGTAATTGCCGTACCGGGTATTATGGCGAAAAAAGCAAAAACCGTTGCAACTGTTTTCAAGGCTGTCGTTGCAGATTGTCAACAGAATAATTTAGATCCGTTAGCTGTCCCTTTACAATTTGACAATCAGGTAAGAAAAATATATAATTTTCTATTAAATCTTTTAACCGTAGAAATCTTAGATCACAATTAACCAGGCTATACTGAATACGAAAATTACCTACTGAGATTTGAGATATTGTGTTTTCGTAATTTTCAGCTGTTTTCATCAAAGAAAAAGCTTCGTGTCGGATACTACACCAGCCTACCAGTTTTTCCATCATTAGGAGATACACAAAAAACAGTTTTAAAAGCCAAGTGCGATTTAGAGTCCCTGGGCCACGAGTTAGTGCCTTTTACATTGCCAAATGATTATGAGATACTCAAAGTATGTTTTGACCTATTGACTGCTGATTTTGGAAAGCATTGTCATCTATCGCAAATGTTTAAGAATGAGACAATTGCCGAAACCGTTTTATACACTTCGCATTTGTGTGGAATGTCGTTATGGGCGAGAAAGTTGTTCCAGTTTTTGGGAAGCTTGCCTTTCTTACCCGGTTACTCTAGTCGTGTCAAGTTAGTCTTATCAACTTCTCTGGATGTGAGAGAATCTTACCAACTTTGGAATACATTAGACCAGGGGAAAAAGTTTAAAGAAGATTTACTCAATCGAATGCAGGAATTGCAATTGGATTTGATACTCTGTCCCGTGTTTCCTTTTCCTGCTTGTAGGATCAGTGACACCGTGATATCCGGTAAATTGTCAGACCTAATTCATTTTAAAATCATATCTAAAATTTCTATTATAATGTTCAACCAAATGTTGCATTAAATTGACATGTTAACAATGATTCGTAGCTGCTACCATATACACTTTTGTGTATAACCTCATGGATTTTCCGACGGGTGTTTTAACATATGGCAAAGAATCGGGATCAAATATTGAAAACTACGATGACCAAGGTGATGCTGTTCTTAAAATGGCAAAACAGGTAGGCGCTGAAATTTTATAATAATTTTTAATAGCAAAAAATCTGACAATAGTCTCATTTGCTATTAAAAATAAAAAAGCAACCCATTGGATGAAAATTGACGAATTTTCTCTGCAGAAATTAATAGTTGATCTTGTGCAATAAATGACTGACAATTTTTAGTAATCAATTTTGGAAGAGATTGCCTTACGATTTTTAATAATTCTGTCTTATGAAAATAGGGAATAAAAGCCTCCATTGGAATGCCAATTGCCATTCAACTTGTAGCAAGACCTTTTAAGGAGGAGCTTGTCCTTCGAGCTATGATTGAGTTGGAAAATCATTCAGAACAAAATAACGGGTGAAATATGGCTGTGTAAAAGACTACTTAATTGTTTCGTACCGGAAATATGAGATAATGGAAAATTAATGTAGGAAGTGAAAGATTACAAAAAATGCCCGCGGAAGTTACAGTAAGGTATTACCCAGGTCAACGTCATCCCTGGTTTTCGTTTATTATTTCAATCAATTTACGAAATGTCCTTCAATTTAATTGTTACTTTAAAGTTATCTTGTTTTATAAATAAAACTTACGTACATGAAAGTACTTATCATTATTACAAAGAAGTTACTTTGAAATTTTATTACATTTAGAAGGAATCCGTGGACTTGTATTTAATGATCTTTACAGAAACGTATTGATAATACATAAAAGTGTTAATACTATATACATACCTATTTAAAAAGTGGAAATGTTAAAGTGTAAAAAATGCCCGCGGAAGTTACAGTAAGGTATTACCCAGGTCAACGTCATCCCTGGTTTTCGTTTATTATTTCAATCAATTTACGAAATGTCCTTCAATTTGTTACTTTAAAGTTATTTTGTTTTATAAATAAAATTTACGTACATGAAAGTACTTATTATTATTACAAAGAAGTTACTTTGAAATTTTATTACATTATTAGAAGGAATCCGTGGACTTGTATTTAATGATCTTTACAGAAACGTATTGATAATACATAAAAGTGTTAATACTATATACATACCTATTTAAAGAAGTGGAAATGTTAAAGTGTATGGTACAGGAGATTCGGGGCGAGATGGATTTCTAAGGTGCATGGATATAAGGCGCTGTTTAAATAATTGGATCAATTTGTTGGGCGAACTTGTTCTAATTGGATGAATTTGTATGGGACTAATGGGACGTAATTTTTCCTTACAAATTCATCCAATCCTAATCGCAGCTCCACACCACACCCCATGCCCCACGCCATAAAACAATCTAGTTTCCAAATATCTACTAGATTAACAAATGTCCGTGTGTGCCATATACAACTTAATCCTCAGTCAAAATAAAGTTGTATTGGGTCATATCAAAGTTTTTGAATAGGCAATAATGTGGGAGGGAACCACATGCATAAAATATATGCATATTAATGATTCATCTCTGAAGTCCGCATTTTCTGAGCTTCACCTCAACATTCTAACAAATTCATCCAATCCATTCAACAGCACAAAAGATAGCTAGTCAGTATCAGGGAATCGAATTAGGTAGCTTCATCAGTACCCAGCGTACTAAGTGTTTGTATTAAATCCAAGAATCTCGGTCTGCGTTGGGCATCAATATTCCAACAATCCTCCATAATAATCGTACCTAGAATTTCGTTTTAAAGTTGCAAACCAAAACACTAAGAAGAACTGTCTAGTTTTGAAACAATTTTGTTATATTATAATAACTATACATTTTTACTTACTGTTCAGATGTCGCACATGGAGGTTGATCCAGTCTCACTTCATCCAAGAGTAGTTCAAGAAGTCTTCTAGGAACTGTAGTTTGTCCTTCGCCAATGTAAGGATCCATGCCCAATGAAAAAATTTCCCACATGGTGACTCCAAACGACTACAATTAATAAGAAACTAATAAGAAACTTTTGGAATTCATGATACAGATAGAAATTCCAATAAACTCTACTTTTTATACTTGTTGCATGATTTATTATACTTTAATGAATATACAATTGGACTATATTCACCAACCCAAACATCAGATTTTTCCGTTACTTTTCCGGACTGCATAACTTCAGGTGCCGTCCATAATGCGGGCATAAGTTCTGTTTCCTAAAAACATGACATATATACAGAGTTCATTGTTAAAAATGTAAAAAATTATATTATGTCTTGTTTGGATGAAAAAATTAGCGCTTACCAGGCATATTCTGTAATAAAATTCATTTGAAGAACTGTCATTTCTCAGCGCACGTTTGCTCAATCCAAAATCACTTATTTTAGCAGTTATTCCGTGAGCCGTCTCAGAAAGCAAGATATTTCTCGCTGCCAAATCGCAATGTATGAACTAAAACATTTTAATATTAAAAATCATCGATCTCTATAACTTTATACTACATAACATTTTTCGACCAGAAAGAGTAGTTTCTTTGCTTGCTACAATTCAGATACAGTTTTTTAATAATATTTAAAAGTATCTACTACTATTTAATGATAAGAGGGGAATACGTACCGATTGACTAGATAGATACTCCATGCCCAATGCAATATCTATTGTCCAAATCAGTAATTGATTGCGTATATAAACTCTTGTATCATTGTCATTGTTGATATTGGTCACTCCAGGTTCCTGTCCATAAGTCACGTAATGATTGTTGGTGTTGGTAGCTCCTTCTCCCAAACTATTGATAGTACAAAAATACAGAAACTAATAGTATGACATTCTTAAGCACTACCTACATACAATTTAAAATAGGTGTCCTATTTAGAACTGAGATTCGGGTTCAGCTTTTGTTTTTTGATGACTTGGTGTTTTTAAATGTTGCTACTTGCATGTCTCGTTGAAATTTTGTTGCATTGCTCTTCACATATTCAAGCAAATTACCCATTGAACAATATTCGACCACCAAATAGACATCACCTATGGAAAATAGGACATTTTCTCATATCATGATACGTACCCCTTAAATTATTCTTTACAGTTTGCATCTATAATATTACGTTAATGCTTACAATTCTCTATGTTTTTTGTAACACTTCCGATGTATCTGACAACATTTTCGTGATGACCAATGCGTTGAAGAATTTTTATTTCTCGAAGAAATAACCCGAAGTCTCTCCGGAATTCGTTTATTTTGCCAGGTTTTGCCTTAATAGTTTTGCAAGCAACATCTTGGAACGTATTATCCTTAGTTCGTTTTAGTCTCCCTTTAAACACAATTCCAAACTGCCCTTCCCCTAAAGCTTTCTTTTTGGCTATAATTAATTAATAAAAATTTTGGTAACTACAATTTATATGTATACAGTATACTATATCCTAATTAATGCATATAGGTAATGACAATAATAATTTTCTTCTAACCAATTCTCAAATTCTTTTCTGCTATTTCATATTCCTTCAGATAACTTAGCTTGGTGAAAAGGCAGAACCATTTTTATCAAACGGTTCGCGAATGAATCTTCTTGCGATAATACTTCGTCGTTCTTATCATCTTCTCCTTCCTTGAATATTCTTATTTCTTCTGATGAAAGCTGCAAGCAAACAAATTACTCATAGTATAGCGTAGCTGCTATGTATAGGAATACCCTATCTTTGTCAGTCCGTCCCTGCCTGGGCACGATAACTTTTAAAAGGATGAAGATATATTGTTAAAATTATCTGAGTGTCATCTCAAGGTCAATAGAACCACTGAGTTCAAAGAGTCACTGGGACAAGCTCAACTAGGTCATCCTGAGGTCATCTCATTAACCAGTTGAAAAACATGGTTCAAATTTTGTACACGTCGTACTTACGACGGTCGAAAGAAAGACTAAACATGAAGATGGGGTCAATAGGTCAAGGTCAAGGGGGTCATTCTTAGGTCGTGTTCACACAAACCCTACTCTGCATTATATCCGTTTACAATGGTTTATTATTATGTGCACCATTGAATTGCTCCATTCACAAAAAAGGTGGAAATCTCTAAAATCTTTAAGTTTATCCACTGATATGTACTAGCAATATAAATAGTTTATTAATTTATGATAATATTTTTAATAGCTTACTTTTGGTCTAGGTTTTCTCATCTCCTTGATGTACATGCCTATTGCTATTAATACAATGCATAAGGAAATAATGCTACCGATTACAATAGCAAAAATTTTAACATCTTGATTTTGATTCTCATAAGGCACAACTTCAGATGTTGTATTCTGTGGCAATGTAGCTGGAACTGGAACCTCACATCCTTCTTCAGGATCCGTAGTGATATTTCTGTCTTTCAACGGAATATCTGTTTTAGAAAATAACAATTTAGAGAAATGCAACAGTAAATGTACAATTTTTAATTTTCAGTTTTCACTCTATTATCATTTTAAAATTAAAGTTAGTGAAATGAAAAGACTACCTGGGCTACCTATAAATAAATTCTGGCTTGATTGACCTATTCAAACAATAAAGCTAATCCAAATTCTATTGGCATCCTTTGTTAATTTCACTATAACGCTTTTCATACATAATGCAATAGGACGTACACAATGACCTCTCAAACTTCAAGCTACTGCAGAATTTTCTTTAGATAAGTTTTAATTTTTATCTTACAGACAAACCACAAAGTACTTTTTTGCTTTTCATCCGGCAGAAGTTAAATTGAAGATAATTTCAAAAGAAAAGAATTGTATACCACAAAAACATTTAAGCCCACCTGAGAAATAGATTGTGTACTTCTGGCTTATATTCCATTTATCATCGAAAAACTTGCACTGAAAAACTGTGCCGTTTTTATTGTTATACGAGTGATGGGATATTGAAAGTAAAGGTATATACATACAGGTCTTGAGTTTTATTCCAAACACGAGATCTACCAGAATCCTGATAAAAATACAAATAATATAAGTATAAGTAATTCCAGTATATATAATTTCAAGCAAAGGAAAATCTATGAAATGAAATGAGTACATATAAAAACAATAAACCTTAATAGTTTCAATAGTTTGTCCATTCTCAAAGTCTAATTCTACACCATCTGGATTATACTGGTCCTTGCATAATAGTGTGCATTTAAATTCCTGGATTTTATCGGCTTTCTCGAAATATTTATTGCAAGGGCCAGCAAATTTTGGTTGCTCATTTGCCTCAACTGTTAAACGATCTAGCATGAATATCGATATTAATGGCAGTAAAAGAACATTGTAAATTTTAATGTTCATCATTTACTATTAGTTTCTCTTTAGTGCTCAGTTCTAAATTATAAAATAATTAATAAGTTTCACATGGTTTCACCTATCTTGAACAGGGAAATCGGACTACTAATGGTGTCTTGAAGTTGAGAAGCAATGAAACAGTCTAATTATTTTCATGTATTTGGTTTGGCACGCCATTTTTAGACTATGTGGAAAGTATGGTAATGTCCTACACTACACCCAAGAGAGGTACGACGTACGACTATATTATCACTTACGTACGATACGACGTATCGATTAAATAATATATTTTATAGTTTTGCAGCATGATAAGATATTTACATCTTATAAGTACATGCATAATAATATGGTATTTGCATTCATTAATTAACAATGATTGTATTTTAAATAATATCGCATGATCCATATACCTATAATCTGTGTTTAAATCATACAGGGCTTTTTAAACTGCCTTAGACCCTAAACAGACTCTCCCATTATTATAATGGGAGAGTCCTTCCTTATGCACCCTCCTAATGGTGCAGTCACTAAGAAGGGCAATTTACACAGAGACCTCAAATGTACATTTGGTAGAGTAAAATACTATGATTAATAATTATATAGAATGGGAATATTAAAAGACCGAATAGATCTCTGTCTTGCAAAAATAACTACTCGAAACGTCGAAACCATTAAAGCTGACCATAAATCCATTTATGTGTATTAGTGTATTGCATTTTAGTTATCATACATCTAGATATAATATTCTCTCAATCAAAACATTTCATTTTAATTAAAATTATATGTTTTCAAATTAAGGCATGGATAATTTTTAA
>JABASI010005726.1:0-11890 GCA_019776505.1 Tomocerus nigrus
TACAAGGAATTTATCCGCTACGAACTCCGTACCTACGACATTAAGCACAACGTTTTTTTTATAGAAGTGTAAAAACTAGAAAACTTTCAGAAGAAGTTGAATATTATTTATTTACCTAACTTTTATTCGTCATTCGGCTCATTCTTCATTTATATATGCTTACTGTAATGTATGTATAAAGTTTCTTGGACCTGTAGATAACCAGGAATGATTAATTTTTAAGCATTCTTTTGTTTCTAGATTTGCAACTTATGCCCCTAAATTATACATTAGTTATATCTGATAACTGATTATACATAGCACTCTGCTACGTCAGCAACTTATATAACATTCATAATTTTGAGCAGAGCCATATCACGGTATTTATCACCACAAATTGTGAAGGGTAAATTGGCACTTGTAGCTCCTGAATATTCAACAATTCATTATAATATTATAGCATAAGTAGGTAGGTATATGTGAATATGTATCTCAGTGAACCGAGTATAGCTAAAATAAGTAGGACAATTTTCAATGCAAGTACCTACATCTATTATTTATTTGTGGTTGGTTATCTTGAGCTTTAAAGCATAAATAAATAGCAGATTTGGCTTTAGTGGAAAACAAGTCAGATAATATTATAGCAACAACATTTCTATGAAGCAGTCAACAGTTCAACAGCAGAAGATCTCGCTCAGTGAATATCTTAACTGGAAACGACTACATATTATAATGTAGGTATGTGTAGGGCTCTAGCCACCACACATTGTTCTTAAAACTATCTGTGTGCTCAGCATTTTATGTCCGTAGAATAATGGGATGGAGGATGTGGTCGCTTCGTGGTTTTGGCTGGTGGCTTCTGGCTTCTCTCTTCCCCGTTTGGCTACTTAAAATAATGTAGGGATATAAATGGCAGGAAAAGAATGCATGTATTTGTAGTTGAGTATAAGAGAATGTCATGGGAAATCGTACCGAAGGGAACCATTACATACGCAAAATGGCCTATTTATTTAGAAGAGAGAAGAGCCTATGAATCTATGGCCACTAACAACCAAAAATCCCTTACATCACAATGACCTATATCCACTACCTCAGAAATCTCACGATGTCCGATTAGTTACAAAAACTTTCGTCTTAGAAACTTCTTCCCTTTCGTCTAACGCAATCCGATGAAATTCACTGTTAGGCTAATAAATTGCGTGTCCTTTTAAGTTTACCACTTTTATTACACATTTCTGTAGTACTACACTACAGAGCTATGCATTGCAGTTTCCAGTAATAATTGTTTAATACATCTTCGGACTTGACGCTTCGACGCTTGAATAATAATCTATCAAAAACTAACTACCATTTCATCTGTCGATTAATTTCATCTTTAACACCTGCTCCATAAAGACCTGTTCAAGAGTACGTATACCGTATAACTCGAATTAATTAGAACGAACTATTATTTCATCATACCCTTTTGTGCGAAAAATAATTAGTTCATCCCCGAGGGGTAAACTATTAAGTGTGTAAATTGCATGTAAATTTCGTATTCGTGGCCAAAATTTCGCGAAAATACAATAGTTCACCCGTGGGGGGTGAACTAATTCGAGTTATACGGTAGTACGTACCATGTAACTAAAATATATTATATTGTTTTGGATGATTTCACGGGCTAAATATGCGCTTAGCTGTACTGCTAATTTTAAGTAGCGATACTATGAAATGTATTTCAAGAATTTTAATTACTTCTTAGCCATGGATTAAACAAGATGTATACATCATCAGGACATTTGTAAACCTCAGCAGTATTGGCGATTGGCTTTTCATCTGTCACTTCTGGTACAACAGCATTCTTTGTCTCAATTTCGCACTTCCAGATCCCCACATACGCGTCTGCTCCTGCTCTCATCTGCCGTACAACAAACAACAAAATTCAATTATTATGTGCTGGAAAATTTTCAATTTTTCCTAATTACATTTTGAAGATGTGGCAGTGACAGTATTGTTATTGTGTGTAGTCTACTATTGGTAGTTTAGTAATTGTGTGAATCTTGCTTTTTAGGCAAAAGCTGGCTCTGGCTACTGGCAAGGCTAAAACACACGTAGATTTCTTATGTAAAGAGAGTCAAGCTTGCAGTTTAGCTGGCTTGTTGTAGTTGGAGTTGAAAATAAATCGATCTTTCAGATTTAAAGAGTTTAGATAGAAACATTTTACATTTCAATGCGTTAGAATATGGCGAATGTTTTTGACTCATTCTTGGTATCTACGGCTCACTGTTTGGGCATTATCGATAGTTTGATAGACATTTATATTAAAGGATGTCACTTTAAAAGGCACAAGTGGCAGAGTGACGTCGGCTAAATTCCCAACTTACAATGAGAAGGGGACAACAAATAAAAGCATCTCGATGAAGTTATTTCTAAGCTATATCTATATTGATAAAAGAAAATTGAAGATAATAATTCAAACAGAAAGCATGAGGATAATCGAATACCGTACGACTACGACGATGGTGGTGAAACAGAAAAGAATGAACAGGAAGAGGGGAGCTCAACAAAAGTGAGCCGTATATTTAAATGGAATCTAAATGCCATCAAATAAAGTAACTTGACGACTTGACTATCGAATAGCTTTGTGTAAGGACGAACACGACGTTGTTGGCAGTTGGCACACTGCACAGAAAATAGGTACTCTGTAATGCATTATCAAGACAGGTTTACTTACTTAAACGGGTACCTACTACAACGATACGGAAACTGCTTTCCCTTCCTAATCTTAATCTATTTACCAGTACATATTTAACAATGACATTAAATTGAATGCAAAACCAAAATGCTGTGGCTTGAGAAGAAGAAGAAGAGAGGGGATTTAATGGAATCAAGACGGCAAGAGGGATGTCAATTTTCATAGTTCCCTATTGCAGTAATTTATTCGAAAAGCCGGAAAATAGAAAATATACTTCTGTACCATTCAGGAAGTAGTTGAGTGAGTATTTTTAGAGTAACCTTCAAGTTGCATCTCAAATTTGGTTTTAAAAGTCACTTTTAGGAAGATATCAAGAATCAAATTATAGTTTGTGAAACAGGAATGAAAATCAAAAGTAACTTATCTTATCTTACACGATTTACTAAATGGCAGTTTTTTCGTTATCAGAAAATGTGCATCTTATCCATCTTCGTTTAAGCCAGGGAAATAAAAGTAGAGCTGTAATGCGGTTAGAGTGAAGGATATGAGTAAAGTGAATAAAGATAGAAGTTGGGTAGGAAGAGGGATCTAATCAAATTAATTACAAGGGCTGACGAAGAGAGAAAAGGGAATAAATAGCGACACAAAGTGCGTACAGTACACTGACAACAAGAAATGATGTGATTAAATAAGACCTGGTGCTACTTTTACTTTGCTTTCCTTTTCATACGAATGTCTATATCTAACTATTAACTATATTAGTGTCTATATCTAATCAGAGGCTGTTGCGTTGAATTGTCTTGTGAGCATGTAGTCGCCGAAGGAAAATCATCGGCGACGCGTGCAGCTCTTTCCTAATAAAGCGTGTGCTCTTTAAATAGATATTTTCTATTAGTCAGAGGGGAGAGGGCAAGAGATGTTCCTAAGGAAGGAAGAAGAAGAAGAGAAGTAAGATGTAGAGTGGATATAGTAAGTAGGTACCTCAACAGTAATTGCATTCTGGTCATGTCCTTTTATCCGTGCAGCCCAGACTTCGTCTTCTGACGGAAAAGTCTTTTGGAGCTTGACTTTTTGGAGACTGCCATTGCCGATGGAAGGAGTCGGCCCAAAACTCCACGACAAAGTCACTTCATCTTTAGTTTCGTCAAACTCACGCTCCGGTGTCATAATGGCCATGTAAAAGCGCTGTCCCCTCCGAAGAATTGGAGTACCCCGTTGCACGAGCTCAAACTTGGACGTTTTATGATGTTTCCCATTTCCATCAGGATAGAAGGTCACTGCGGAGACTTTCAATGGAGGTTCAGGAGGAGATGACGCCTCAGCCCCGTCATCCACCAACCCCGCGTCAACAGCATCGGCTTCTGAAACAGCAAAAAAAATTCAATCAGTTGGCTAACTGAAGTTCCAGTCTGATCTGTAGCGTAGCTTTTGATCCGGGTTTTGTTTCCTCCTGATTGGAATCCGTCTTGCAGGATAAACTTTTGGGCGACAGAAGAGAGTGAGAAGATCAGCAGAACAAGATCAGGAAATGCTATTTTTACCAATGCTTCAAATCTACTTAATTTACGACAGGAATTACAAAAAATGTAATAACTACTACTATTTACGAACTACCCATTCGGCGGCACTGACACTGAAAATATAACTGCTAAAATTTATTTTACTGAGCCGGGAAAATTGAATTTAAGATATTAAAATAAATAGCACTAATATTTTACTGCACAGTTTCGCCTTTAATCGTAATTCTCACACCAAAAAGAAGATGGATTTTTTGAACGAAGATTTTACGGTTTTTGCAGGAAGGTATCACATTAAGATGGTAGAGACACACTTAGAAACGAAGCGAATAAATGGAAATTTGAAAGTAAATGCAATCAGAGAGTAAAATAACTCAGGTTGGCTTCTGACGCTAATAGATTCTATTTCTTTTCACGTCCCATCTTTCACTCTGTTGTAGATTGGTGTTTGAGCCGTGGAAAGGCGACAGTTTGTCTTCTTGCTTTTACATAATGATGAGGGAAGAAAATCAAATTGACTAAGCTGTTTTACATTATGGGTCTTGGGTTGTGGATGTTGGAGGATCTTTAGCAATTCAAGTCCTACTATGTTGATAGAGTAAATCTGTGGTGAAAGTTAGCACAGCAGGGGAAACTGTATGAGTTTGGAAATAAAAGTGAAGCTGATTAGTTACATTACAAATTGGTTAACTTAAAAAAGAATGAAAGCAATTGGATTGGACTTGAAATCCTGAAAAGTTTATGTATAACAATCAAATCAAATGAAGTTCAATAGTTCAAAGTTTCCGTTTTCCAAGTTGCAGATGGGACAAAGTTAAGAAGTGAAAGCATATGGCAAAGAAGTGGCACTAATACTAATTCCAATGGCAAGCAAAGGGAGTAGTGTGGGAGGTTGAAAGGATCTTTTAGCATCTTAGACTTATGTCCTGATCGCAGATCTGTACATAGTGCAGCAGGAAGGATCGAGTCAGCTCAAGTTTAACTAAGTAGTATAGTGTTAGTGGTGATTGTCTCTGAATTCCTTGCTTGCAAGAACCAAGTGGCAGAATTTCATTTATTGGCAGTGACTCATATCAAGTCGAGTGAAGTATGTGAGAAGATGAGATTTATTATCAATCTTGAGGAGGTAACGTAACTGTGAAACTTTTTAAGGAGATGGGATGAAAATATATTAGTCCTGCTATTAGATTATCCTGGAAACAGAATTTTCCATCATTAAAAAAGTTTCCGACATACTTGACTCACACTTTACTTATTACACTTTTAGAGTTACGGACGGAGGACATCGACATTGACTTTACTTACTTACTTCCCCTGATACCCCTTCTCGCTCCGTTAAGTTTACAAACCTTTCCCTCCTCCCACTACACTACATAATTCACCTTCTCTGTGTTCTTCAGTTTAACCAGAAATAGACTCGAGTGCGTAGACAGAGCCAATTATATTTCCTATTACAATGCCTCGCTACTTTACTGCCTTCGGCTGTGATACTAAAGATAGCCTCACACACACACGCTTCTTTCACCAACGTGCGAACGTTGGACTCTTTAATAACACTCGCAAAACTAACTTTACTATTTGTGACTATTCTTATCTGACGATAAATTTAATATAATCTATGTATCCTAGTATAACTTACTCACTATATTCTGGATAAATTGATGTCAAAAGAAATTCTACTCCAAGTTGAAACAGAAGAAGTTGAGAAGGCGGAATTTCTACGCACTGTCTTTTTAATACAACTTATACAACCTGAATAATAATTTCCTATAATTGGAATACCGACAGTCTAATTTCCCTATTAAAAAATATCAGACTTCATTTCTTTAGATTCTTTGAGCCTTCAAACGGAGTGCGTAGTCATATAACATGTATCATGTAATGTATTTACCTATGTCATATTGTTATATTCAACATTTTTCTTCTTTGTCTCATGATCATGATGTGCCGATTGAAGAAAAATGGATCTTCAATAAATCAAGAGAAAGTTGGTGAAAGGTATGTGCATGTACTTGCTTCTTTGGGTGCAGTTATAATGAATTTGAAGTTTTCATCTCAGGGTATGAGAAATAAATATACATAATATGTATTATGTATTAAGAAAAGTGGAAGTAAAAAATGAATTGATGAAAGAAATTGAATTTTTTTCAACCACCTAACCTAAAGTGAAGATGCAAGGAGCGAAAGGAATAAGGATTAGTTCAATAGTGTTCAGATCTAATCATCTCTGCTTCTGTAAAGAAAGCAGATGAAGAGACGGTGAGCTGCGGAGTGAGGAAATGAATTGAAACAGAGAAGAAAAAGTTGTTCCGTTGAGTTGGAGAAGAGTCCGACTATATTTCCCTGCTCAATGTTCTGTTGAGTGGTTATTTTAGTTTGCCAGATGAGTTGCGTGTCAAAGTCGCAAACGTCTATGTATGTTTGGTCTGGTTGGCTACTTTCCCTCCTCTGCTCTGTCTTCCCTTCTTATCACTTACAGGCTCTGATCGTGTGTGAGTCTGAATGGTGAAGTTAGTGAAAAACTTTTCTTATTACCATTAAGTAGCTTCTCATCATTGGCCTTTTCTTCTTCTCGCCGTTCATTGTGAGCTCCGCGTAGACGCTCCACCATCAGCCGGAAATAATTATTGTAAACAGATCCTAATCCTGATTCGATTCGCCTCATTTTCCTTCTAATTGGAACTGCTTCAGGATATTTTTGTACGCTAGTCAAGTAGTGTAACAAATTCACGTCAATGGATACTTAAGTACACTCCTAATGTCGACACACTCTCTCTCACTCCAACTTTCCCAACAATTCTACGCAACTAACTGTGCGAGGAGTGTGTGCACAATTTATAGTCTATTTATTACCACTGACTATAATGCATTAGTCGTAGGAATTTTTGTCAAGATATTAATCTCACGCTCTGTGCGTAAATTTTATTGTTATTTAATGCTCACTTAAATTGCCCTATTTGCACATTACACACTGCTCGGCAATGAATAACAATGGCCTTTCCTCCTTAGAAGATGCTATTAAAGACAAAGTAATGTCTTACAAAACGTAGCGAGAGGATTAGAGTAAAAATAGCATAAAATATTACTAAAAAGTATTGCCAATGGGATAGTAGGGATAGGCATACCACACATATGAGCCAAAAAGTGGATAACTGATATTCTACGTCGGTTTACCACAACGGACACAATTAGGTCGTACGTTGGAATTAAGTTCAGTTATTCATCAATTTCCTGTCTTCTAATCTTTTATTTCGTGGATTTTATCAATATACAGGGTGATCAAGATATATAGACAAGGGTTTGACTCTTATAACTTTTGAACGGGTTATCCTATTTTAATGAGACATATCTTATTGAAAAGCTGACAAAATTCTACTTTACATCGGGTAATGTGGTTTACATTGGAACTTAAATTCTGTTTTTACCTGTCAATTACTTTAAGATCCGCATTCTGATCGGAATTTCTGGAAATAGCAGGAAAAAATCCAAAATTTGGAGACGAGATTATTTGGACTAATGGATCAGCAATCTGCCAGGAGTTATTCGGTACATTCTAGGATGTGGAGCTCTAAAAATCCAAATTTTGTGGTCACCTCAGAATTAAAACGCAAAACCACCTAGTATGGTTGGCGATTTGGTGTGGTGGGATTCCTGGATGATTCTTTAAAGAAACTTGCAAATGCAATGGCAATTGACTTAAATTGTGACTACTTTAAAAATACGAATTAATTTAAATACGCGTAATTCAACAACGAAATGAGTTTAGTGTTTGGAGCAATGTGAAAGACTCAACTTATGCTCCGAAACAGAACAATTGCGAACTCCTCGGGGACCGGATTTTGCTCGTCCATTTCCAGGAATTCCGAAAAGAATGCAATTAAAAAATGAAAGGTAGGTAGCAGTAGCATTTTTGATTTTCATGTAATTCATCATTACCTAGTCTAACATTGAATTTTGTCATCTTTTGATAGAGATTGGAGATACATCTCATTAAAATCTGACAACACGTTCACAAGTTATTAACAGTCAAACACTTCGCCTATATTTCTTGTCCACCCTGTATGCAATTAATAATGGCACAAATAGAGTAAACTGTTTGCAATTTGTGTTGCATTGTGCAATATAGACCACATTTGACCACAACTGCTAATCAAATCAGCTCCCACTGCTACAGAGGTAATTTGGTTTTATTATAACTGATACTCGCCGAGTAGTGTGTCCTGTCCTGAAAATGGTTATTTATGCTCAACACCAATCAACCAAACCACAATAACACCATTACATTTTTAATTTTCCAAAGGCTACACCTGGTTATTGTTTAGCATGCATTTAAACAATATTAAGAAATGTCATACTCAATTTGCCATTGACAGTGGCAACTTGAATTTCCCCATTGTTTCATTTTATAAGAAGAATAGCTATTGTAGCAGGATTGTAGTTTAATGTTTAAAGTAAAGATAGTACAAAAAATGAAATAATTGTGATAAAAGCTTGTTCAACTGATTTTGATACCTATTTATAGTATTTGCCTACTAAAATGTTCTGAAGATGTGAATTCCCACACACATACCAATTTTTGCATAAGTGCATAGACAAAGGTAATGCATGTGATCAATGCCTTTCTCACTTTCAGGCACTTTCTTAGTATATGGCATAAGTGGAAGACAAATACCTACTTATTATTATGCAGCAGGAAAAAAATTGAATCGAAATTCGGTTGCAGTCGCTTGTTAAGTTGGGGCCGCAATTTTTCACTAAAATGACGGAATTATTTATGATAAGATTTGTTAAGACTAAATTAAAAATTAAGATATTTCTCAAAATTACTTTACAGGGATGTTCAAGAATAAGGGATTGTTACAGCAGCATACAACGATACGATTCAGATATAAAATAAATTGAACACAATAGATCAGCAGAGTCATGCCTTAAAAGGATTAGCACAATAATGTCTTGAAATAGAAGAGATGTTACGTCTGCTGTCTGCATTGATACGAAGATCATTTATTTATATTAGAGGGTTATTTCTGTTTCCCCTCTTGTCCCAAGTTACCACAAAGGAAGAAAGCCCCAGACAGATTCAGGAAGCTCCTTCTAATAATGACTTCCTTCAAGCTGTCACGGAATTTCTTTGTCGTGATTGTGAGTGGGAAAAATTGTTCCTGATCATTAGCAGCAATGCCTACAACTATTTTCTTCTTTGGGGGAGTTTATAGTACAGACAAATACATCATTCGTATTGACAATATTTTACGAAAATGACATACCTACCTATAATATTTTTATTTTCCATAAAGGCAAATAAATATTTTACGGTTGAATCTTCAGACTATTATTGAATCGACAATATCTAGGTATGAATGCAGTTTTTGCATTTGTCGTGTAGCACTAAATATCTTATAATGCACACTTTGCCTAAACTCATCTATATATGTTTATAACTTGATTGTAGTAAAAAAAATAGATTAAATTTTTTAAATGACACTTCAGGCCCGTAATTTGATTTGGGTAGTGTACAAATAGTACTTTTTAGTGTACACGACATGTCAGAAATGAAGAAATGTTTCCATATAGTAGTTTTGCAATAGCAGGTATTTCGATTTCATATGTAGCTACATTTCTGACGACCTCCTCCCGAGTGACATTATGGTGGGATTCTACTGTCAAATACATATGACCTTGTGACAGTAACTGTGAAATGAAGCATTTAACTGCTAGAAAATAGTATGCACTTGACTGTAGGTGGCTATAGATGTGATATGATACAAAATTGGATTTGTCGACTATTTACGTGTTCTCTTATTACACAATATTACTTGGATGGAGCTACCCCGTGAATTCCGATGGAGTCGAGTAAAGGAAAGAGTAGTAGGAGTAAGTAGGATTAACTGGTAAGTAAGAATATCAAAGACTGTATCTGTATCAGGTACCATTACATTAGATGACATTTGTCTAATGCAAAAGATTCTCAATCCAATCCACAAAAGTCAAGTCAAGCAAGTAAATTGTATAGCTTTTATCAGAGGGAGTCCCGACTCCCGTGTCCCGTCTCCCAGAGTCTCACAACTCCCTTACTTATAGTCTTGTCGTGTCACTTTCTTCAAACAATTCGTCCTCTTGCCATTTGATTCTTGATCCTTTTTCCTCATACGCCTCCAAGCTCTCATTTATCACAGTTTAATGGTTAATGCTCCGTCTATGTTCGTGTCATTCCAATTTTCAAGACTTTGTGAGACTTTGTACCTTAACCTATGTAACTAAACATCGTACCACATCACACAGGTACTCATAATAGAAGTCTTAACGTCTGGCCTTGTGCTATATTTATCTCTGTCTAATATTACAGATATAAATCCCTATATATCCCTCAAGAAAATCATGTTAAAATATATATAGGAGCTTAGGAAATTCCAAATGTCATTTTCTTTATTTGATGGATCTTTTATTCTTATAACTGCAAATATTATCACGGGAAACAAGGAAAAGTGTCCTTCAACCAACTAGAATCTCTCGAAAGCTCGCACATATGGTAATATGAAATGAATAGCAGTCTTAAATAATAAACTATTATGTATTCCTAAGTTTGCATGCTTTTACTACTATATAATACTATTTACTTGAGTGTTATTACCGATACTTATAAAGATAACTGAAAATTTTGAGCCATAACTTTCTATGGAGGGATATCATGAGAAGGTTCGTATAAGGTAGCGACTGCTAATGGCAAAGTAATGTTATGTAATGGGATTCAAGAGGACCATAAAGAAGTACTGAAGGAAAGGACATAAAACTGGATAGTGGACAGGACACAAGTGCTGGATAAAAGTTAATGACCACAAACAACATTCAATGTGCATATAATGGCGGAATTCAATTTTAAAAGAAAGTAAATTCATTGGAATGTCCATAAAGTTGCTTTGACAGAAATGGATTTCATTCTCCGAACCGCTACATAAATTTTCTTAGGACAAGGAAAAATACAATTTGGCACATTTTACAGTCAAATTCTCTTAGTGCTCCCCATCATTGCTCTTTTCAGTTTCATTCCACACTTTTGGCTAACGATAAGTAAAAGATGGAATATTATTCTATGTATAGGTAGGTACCTACCAATATACGAGCACTTTATAGCATCAAGTACTTACAGAAGGTGCTAAAAGCAAAGAAAACTTCGGGAATTTCCAACAATTCGTACTTTAAGGAAATAATCTGCCCTTCGAAAGCTTTCTCATTGCTTCGAGTGCTTTCTTATAGCTCTTCCTATTTCGTATTCTTAGTTTAGTACTTTCTTCTAGACTCTACTTGGGGTATTAAATTGTCCATTTTGTTACAGGACTCTCTAAAAAATACGTTCTAAATGCATTAAGGTTGAGAATATGAATACCCTGTAATGTAAGTAGCATAACTTATAAGGAGAACGCAATAGTCGATTGACCCACAAAAGATGGGCGCCCTCCTACACTTTTGCCCATTTCAACTCCCATTTTTGAAGTCGATCATGCTTCAGTAATAGGGCACACGTATAAATGTAAATCAGGATGATATAGTTGGATGAAAGCGTATTTCTATACTGAAAATCTGGCGAGGTAGTTTATTACGTCACATTTATCTTACACTTGGGGAAGGACTACGCAGTTTCGATTCTTAACATGCGTATGTACGTTTAAAGGAGTTATACTTAATAATGATATATCTTACATGCATATAAGGTGCTAACTGA
>JABASI010005727.1:0-11886 GCA_019776505.1 Tomocerus nigrus
AAAGATACAGATCTGCCTGGCTAAACTTACCAAAAACATGCACACAACAACCTCCCCTGTCATGATTTCCTATGCTGCTGCCCTAGAAGCAATAGCATAGTAAATCCCGCAAAAAACCCTGTGACCATTTTCCAAATTTATCATTAACGTTTCTCTACAGGCAACACACAGCTGATGGATGTGTGTGACTTCTAACTCTTAATGTGATAGTTTCTTTGCGAAAATTTCCAGGTCACATTAATAGTAGTTATAATCACAGTCAGCTGAAGATAGCAATTCTATTATGGATCATTAACACGCTATAGCTTACAAAACTGCATATCACCACACATTAAATCCAAATTGAACTACGGAGACGAAAAATGCTATTGAGACAGAGTAGCATGTAAAATTTATATCCCCACGAGTCATGAGTCAACCCAATATCAAATAGAATTCTCGAAAAATTGACTCAACGGAGTTGCTACACACAAATGAGCTAAGTATGTGAATGAATGGAATAGAATTTCAATGCAGCTACCAAAAGTATCACTCCCAAAGGCGAAGAAAAAAAGAAATAATATTCCAAGTCTGACGAGGATGCTATTTTAACTGAACATTTCTTCCTCTACAACAATATGTGAACCACGAAGTCATCATTAATATCATCATGATAGTTTATCACTTTTAACAATCTATAGATTAAGTCTGACGAGGATGCTATTTTAACTGAACATTTCTTCCTCTACAACAATATGTGAACCACGAAGTCATCATTAATATCATCATGATAGTTTATCACCTTTAACAATCTATAGATTCAACATTGTATATACAAATATGTACTATAGACAGACAGGTAATTCAGACTTCTCAAGCCATGCTACTAACTAACTATGAACGAAACGTACCTACTTACTATCAGAAAATGGACACTTGCTTCAAGTTTTTTATGGTGACTTTAACTGCCGAGCCTGTGTACATATTCTGTCGATGAGAACATGGTTCTTCTTCTTCTACGGAACAAATCAACAACCATTACACATGTAAATGTTAGTGCAAAGTGCAAGAAACCAACAAGATGCAAACAAGTATTATGGTGTTCAACATTTGTATTTGAAACATCAGGTAACTAAGTATCCCACTGAGAGTAATTATCAAGCAAGAGAGATTCAGCAGAAGATAATCCATAAAAACATAATTTCCAATCAAAATCTTTTATTCCGTCCACTCGTATCCGAAATATCAATATCATCAATCAATTTTCTTTCTTTTTATCTACATTTTGGATCTTCATATCACGCGTCTGGTTTTCTTGCATACACCATGAAATGCTTATTTCATCCTTGCACCAAAAAATCAACCAGTAGTTAGAAAATGTAACTGAGATTCAATACTCGAACCTGTCACGTCAACATCAATTTCAACTACAGATAGATTTAACGATTGAATAAGACAGTTAACAATAATTTCCTACAAATTTCTTCTACAATGAGCAAAGAAAAGTATCAAAAGGAGTTGGTTGACTGCTGCTGACACTAACATGACATAAAAGACTCTGCATGTAAACCATATACCTAAATGCTTATTACTTAAACAATTTATAAGATCTCTTGTGTTATTCATAAATTATGAGGCATATCATAGATTATTGAGTTTTCACTCCTCTCTGTGAAATGAATATATCAGATGTACGCGAAGCAAGTCTCACGTACATATACTACAAGCAGAAATACAATGGGAAACACGTTACACCAGTAATGCATAATAATAAGAGATGGTAAAAATTAGATTTTTTCCAATTGATAACCCTGTGTGAAACTCGAGAGAGGAAATTAGAAATGATAAATAAAAGGAAACATAAAGAGCAATAATAATAATAATGAATGAGAAATCGATAAAATTAGCATTTTAGTTTGATTTATCAATTAATTGTCCTGCACACACACACACTCACACATACAGCTGCCGTTTTCTCCTGTTCAATGTTCTATTACTATAATATCCATTTGCTATTTATTACCTCGTAGCCCTTCTACGTTAAATTTAATTGTAATCTGTTTTGAGTGAAGCTATTAGAGTTTTGTGCTATTCTGTGCAGATTCATTCTATGGAAATGCTAATAGTGAATGACAGTAAATTAAAATGAGAAAATAGATGAGACAAGACAAAACAAGAACCAGATCAAGAATCTCTAGGGCATGACGACTTTTTACACACCTACTTTCAACACAATTTACTTTGCTCACTCACTACAGACAATATTATATTACATGTATTTATGTACAGTAGATCGAGAGAGAGAGAGATAGAGAGAGAAGAGACCTGAAGCTAACTTCATTTGCTTTGGTTTCCTCCACAATCACAAAGCATTGAGCATTTCTGTCATTCAAATCTATTTTGTCCTGTTTTGTCTTTTATGTTCACGTTGGTTGAAGAGCATGATGGGATTGTTATATTATTATTACGTTATGTTACATAGTGGTAAAGCTAAAAAGTCACATCTAAAAGCCACAATAATATGACTAACGCCCAAAATCACATTTTGTACCATAAATCTCAAGTCACATCCTAATATGGTTAAAATCTCTATGAATTACCTTACACTTACAGTGAATGTAAAATGTAAGTGAGCAACCTTTGTAAAGTTGTTAAATAGACGGTGAGCAGGAGCTAGAAACTATAAGAAATGTTTTCTTTGACTTGCCGATCTCATAAATTCCATCTCATACAATAAAATAGCAAAGTTTATAACTTTATCAGTACCTACCTACAAGAAGTCTACAAGAATGTGCATTGAACATGCGACACGTAAAATCCCACCATTTTCCTATCACTACTTCAATTGTTCAACTTATCTTAATGTCAGGAGCCAGCTACCTGGCTGTGTGTCCATACTTGTTTACTCTTTTTCTATACTTGAGTCCATTATATCTATGTAGCTTATTACTTTTCCTCACCTACACAACTAACACAGAACAATATGTTTCCCATAATGACAAAGTAATAAGGACACATCATCAATTAAAAGTTTCCTCTACCTACCTGTAGTGTCCAACACATTAAAATTAATTAACTAACTCGAGTTATTGCGCTAAGACAGAGAAAGCAGTAGTCTATTTGAACATTTTTGCTAAAAGAAATTAATTCCTTATAATATTCCCAGCTAACTGCATCTCATTGTTTACCACATCTAGTACGAACTGCCGCAATCAACACTAATGCATTCTATTAATTACCACCTCTGATAAGAAATCACTTCAAATTGCAACACTAAATATTTAGTGCAACTTGTGCTGAAAGTATTTCAATTACTACTACTTTTTCCTAATGCAGGTAGGGCATTGCAAACATTACTTTCCCTCATTTTATGAAAAACTCTAGGGTAGGGCTTCATTGAAAAACAGATCCCATTTACTAAGAAGACAAAGGCACTTCAATATTGACAATCTATTGTTATGTATCATTATTTTTATTAACTAAATACCACCGAGTAATGTGCTAAACAGGATTTCACTTTATTCTATGTACCTCAAATATACTTCTCCTGAATGCAAAATGACGCAAGTTCATTTTTTATCGTTTTTTCCACAATTTTACTTGTAAACCAACGTTGGAAATGGAATAAACATGTAGCAAAGCTATAAGAAATACAAATACATTATTATTTTCCTAGTTTGCTCATAGTTTATTTTGTAAACATAAGTTTCCCACTATGTTTGCTTTTGTACCTGACAAGAAATACCAATAATTCAATTTTACAAGCCTGTGATGATAATAGGCACACAATAGTTTACGATGTACTAGAAAACCTGACTACTAGCACGGACAGCAGATCTATGCAAAAATTAACTGTTTAGTTAGATTTCATAAAAATATGACAGCACTTACTTACCAGTGGTTAGTACTCATAAAATGTTCTATCAAGAAGGTGAATGATAACATTGTTGATTTATTACGCTAAATATCTTACTCAATGCATTAGTTTTATCAGTTAGCAATTATGAAACAATTTTTGCAAACAAGATACTCAAGGTTGGAAATAAACCACGTCTAGATATAATAAACGAGTAAGTACATGCTAAATAAAACACAAATTATATGCTCTTTAGCAAGTACGTTGCTTCCATGTTCATGTAGTACTTATAATGCTATTCCATCCAAGTGGGTTTTTGTTGAGTATGTTAGAAAACTGTGTAAAATATTATGATTCTATGCTTCGTTTATGTGCAATTATTTGTCATGATGTGGGTACTTGTACAGGAAGTCTAAACCTGCACGAGTGCATTCATATTGCATTACACTGCAGTTACACGAATTACGAAACGCATCTGCTGAAACTAAAAATACTGCAAAAAATCGGCTTTTCTCTAAGGAAATACGGATAGTTAGCTCCCCCTTATAATTTCCAATGCGGTGAGCCGTGCTTTCGCCACGATTAAGTCATTTAGTCATCCTTTCAAAAACGAGTTACAAACTAGTACCACCAGCAAACTGCTACAGATTGTGGCAACTAAAATATATTCATAATATATTTACTTGTGCGATCCACTTCATATAACAGGTTTGGCTTGTGGTGACAGTTTTCACACTGCGTTATATGCAGTAAATACGTTCATATAATTAATGATAACAAGCTATTCAGGTTTCTTCCATGTTTCTAGTATAAAAATATCCATTTAACTACGTAATATACTTTATTGCTGTAGAAAATTATCTACGCCTTCATATTCCATTGTCAATGCAATCCAAAAATATGTAAACAATCGATTCATGCAAAATTCTATGAATTCAGACAAAATTTGTCAAGACTGAGCAATAAAATTAAAATTCCAAGTATTTTGCAAGCACATATAAACTCATGGAAGGAGAATGCAATTCGGCAAAGCAATTGCAATAAATAATGGAATGCTTGTGACATTGAAACGGTCTATTTTTAACTTTTTGTGACGTTGTGAGTTATTTACACGCTTACACATTTTAAATGATATATTCTAGGCGGATTAATTCTTTAGGATGAATATCTATGTCCTGTATGCATAGGATGTTTTGTGTAAAATTCTACTGCTAAAAATACTTACCTTATATCGAAGCAATTCATTCTGAAGATGTTGTGTAGACCAAGTGGCACGAAAATCTAAGGGTTGAAGCTCTTTTTCCAGTTCCTTTAGCCAATTATGTACCCACTCGATATCGCAATTTTCTTTACCTATGAACAAATAAAAATTAATTATTACGTAATTTACCTTGAAAACAGTATTAAATGTATAGTTTGAATCTGAAATAAAAATGCAATGACTTTACCAGGAACCGTTGGCACAGAGTAGTTGCTGGTTGAACTTTGACAAGAAAGAATCTTTTCTAATGCATCCCACTGAGAGTTCAAATGTTTTATTCTCCAGTGAAACTCTTCTTTCAACTTTGGAATACTAAAATATAACAATTTGGAAAATTATTGGCATGTTACAACCATTATCACAATTATTAGTACGCAATAAGCTGATTGTGACTCAATTGAAAAGAAGATTTCGTATGTAAACATATAACCCAGCAAAATTATCACTTTGTACAACATTTAATAACTTTAACACATCACTTATAGCATAGCAAACGTATGTATGTACAAACCAATCAATAATATTAATAATAGCATTACACAAGGAATTTTTTCTGAATTTAATCCACATGGTCTAATGTGGTGGTCTTTTCCGGCATTCCATGTAACATATTTATAAGTACTTTGTACTAGGTACACTTAATTCAGTGTAAACATAATCAAAGCAAATAGGTACTATTTGCTAACAAAAATAATTATAAAAATGTACTACTTAGGTCTGATAAAGTAACTACATTCATTCTGATACAGAAAAAAAGAACAGCGTGAACAATTTATACAATCCTAGCATCACTAATCTTGACATTCCAAGGCATTACGCACTGATTAGATAGCATTCTTACTAAATCGCAACCATATGAATTTGATTTAAACCAACTCCCGTTTTGAAAAACAGTACAAATCTAATTTGAACTGAATCTGGTCGACAAAAAAACAATACACAGAAAATACTTTACTTTGTCAATCAAATACATATCTCAATTTGTTAATAATAATTGAAAAATCGTGTTGTGTAAGTACGTGTGCTTTAAAATCATGTCTCTAATTCCAGAATGTTATCGCAATATTTTCAATGAGATCTAGGGACAGTTTTACTAGTTTTAATAGAAGTTTACGGAATTTGAGAGAACAATTTTTTTAAACCTACAATTTAAAATTTGCAAAAATCTTACAACTTTGCATGCTGTTTTCCCGTAACGTAATTGATATAGGTTTGATTATGCATTTAGTTAAAAGAAACTTTAACTAAACTGGCTAGATATTGTTTAATAAAATTTTATTGTCCACAATGAAAATTGTTTTCAGAATTTAAGAGAACAATTTTATTTTTAAAACCCCTATAATTTAGCATTTGCAAAAATCTTACAACTTTGCATGCTGTTTTCCCGTAGTTTGATTACGCATTTAGTTAAAAGAAACGTTAACTAAACTGGCTAGAATTTATTTAATAAAATTTTATTTTCCACAAAGAAAATTGTTTCCAACGACAGGATACACTGCTTTACTTAGAATTGAAGTAGCAATGCGTTTAAGCTGGAACTTGTTAATTTTGCCCAACATATTAAATACCAATTAAGTCACATAGACATATTGGTAGCGTTGTATGGGCCCATCATTTCTATATAAATAGCATCCTTGAATCTTAATGACTAGGTACACTAGAAGATAAAATAGCAATTTTAATTATACATCCTACGAGAATGGATGCTGTAACATTTTCCAATGAGCAGTTTCAAGGTTTACAAGCCTGTCACTCCGCTGACAAGCCTTCTCAAGACCTAGGTATTTACTTTCCTGTTTTGTTCACTTTACGTTCATTGACGCATCTAACACGAACCTGTCTATCCACAAAGCTTCGCTATTGTCCCGTGGTACGGCAGCTATTGCACTCTTGCTCCAATTGAGCCTACTGATATTATGTACCTACAACACCTACTCCTACTCCTACTACTACTCGTTCTCGGTGTAAAGAAATCAAAATAATAATATTACAACAAAAGTTCACGATACAATTACAACTACTTGAAGATAAATAGATAACCATTTTACATTTTTTTTGTCCGTACTACCTGAAACAATTGTCTATCAATAATTTACTGTGTCGTAGCATTATCTAATAATCGGCAACATTTTCGAACACATACTATGACATCATAATATAATACTCAGATTACATACATACAGTATGCATTCTATGACATTATACAGGTATACATACTTTTGAGTGAGGATTGTAGCTCTTCCGTTTATTTCTTCTCTCCAAGACTTCTTGTTCAATAATTCCTTTGCCTACAAAGATTTAGGAAACGTAAATTATTTAGTTATACAATTTCAACCAATAAAAATGAATAAATGTAAGGATTTTTTTACCAGCATAGATAGTTCACTGGCATCTGCGAATCGACCTCTTTCTATTTGAACAGAGTTCAGCCATTCGCATGCTTTCTCGTAATGTTCCAGGAAATCTTTCAAGCCATTCTGATCAGCGTTACCGTTTGATAACCCCTGTGCAAAAATAAGTACGTTAAATAAATATTCAATTTTCTTTTAGGAGGAACAATAAATCATAACATAATAAATCTCATGATTCAGTAATTAATGTCCAACGTTTGTTGTTGCAAATATTAACATTTAAATACGTTAATATTAATATCTATGATATGTTCTTTATTGAACCATTTTACTTTAACTCGCAGAAATTTGAAACCATTTCACCTACATACAGATTATGTTATAAAATAATTACGATACAAATAACGCAGATAAACATGGGTGAACTCAAACAAAATCGCACATTAAAACTGTCAAAAAATATATTCTAATTATCATAATCAAAGGTTTCTCAAAAAAGACTCAGTTGAGTTATAATTTCTTTTATAAACATATTAAAGAATTGTCCACGTATTTTATGGTGACATTGTGATGTCTTGAAAATTAATCGATGCAAATGAATTAAATGCAGTACATATTATACAGATAGGTACATTTCCTGCGATTGTAATTCTTATTCTTTAAAAAGTAACTTTGGTACTACACACGAACTCATTTAGAAAATCACAAAAAGTTTTGATTACCTGACAGGTTTGCATGCATGTTTTCCAAAATTCTTCCTGATTCCCCTCCTCAGAAGATCCCCAAGATCGTCTCCACATTTTCTTTTCCAATGTGCGCCTAATTACAAAGATAACAAAACAGTTGTAATCCTAAGAGCACAAAATGAAGTATCTAACCAGGTATATTTGTATAGAATACCCATCAATCTCTTAACGACGAAATAAAAAGTATTTATCCTAATACCCGTTCCATAGAGTCTTGACAAAATCAGTTAGGAAATTCATGATTGATAGAATGAGTGATTTTCCTTGTACCACCTATCTAATTTGTCAAAATCGCTTCGTCTATTCTTATTGCAGACTGAACTAAAAAAAAAGAGCTTTCCTTGTTCACACTACAGCACATAAGAAATAACAGGGTTCATACATAACTGGCACTGATTCATTGACTCTCCAGTTAACAATAAACATGGCAGCAGGAAATGAGCAAATGGTGTATAAAATAACATTTTCTGGCCCCAACTTATATTCAGTCGCATACAAGGTACATTCTAAATATAGATAATGCAATACTAACAAGTAACAACTAACAAGGAAATTATTTCTTTACCAACTCAAAACTATTTGCAATTGTGCATGGTAATGTTCTTACATTTATACATCGAACTATTACGCATCTTTGTTTAGTTTGTACTTTGTACATAGATGAAATATTAAACATTACACTACACTAACTACAGCAATACTTTAAGTCCAAAACAAATATACAAAAGCCATATATAGGTACACTGCACTGCCTGCAAACTCCAAATCAGTATTGGCATACTTCAATTCAATACTTGTTAAACAATTTGGGGTAGTACTAGTAATAGCTATGTTTATTTATACAAAACTTGCAGTTTTAGGTTATAGAAACAGTGTTTGTTTAGGAAAATCATGATTTAGAGAATCATTTCTTAGTTGGGAACATAAATTTTGATTTTTATGGTGTTTAATACCTGGGCTTCTTAGAGTTGAGACTGTTGCACTGTCTTGAATCAAACTCGGACTTCTTGAGACTTTCAGGAGTCTTCAACAATTTCGAGTTAGAATCCAAAGATGACATGGATATGCTGCACTTCATCTGATTCATTTTGTTAACTGTGGAATAAAGATAAATTCATATTATAGCAGATTATATGTTGTTTTAAAAATGTTTATTACATAAAATATCTGGAATTCTTACATGAATAGAGCAGTGATTTTCACGAGGAAAAGTTAAATAATTTTTTAAATAAAATCGAGAGCAGATTCCATTGTTAAGTTTCGTAGAATTTTTGCTGTCCAACACAAAGATAAGAAAGCTCAGAGTAAATCACAGCTACAAATTATTTAGGGGTTGAATTTGGCAATTAATCTATTCGGTCGTATTGAAGATAGGTGTAGTTATTAAGTATCAGAGAGTAAAAGAGAAAAGTAATTTTCCGTTCTCAAATTCTTCCAATACAATTTGGCACTAGGCAGAGATGATACTCCAATTTCAAAGTGTTTTCTTCTTGTCTTGTTTTAGATTTTCGTTAGTTGTGTTTAGTAAATCGTCAAAAATTTAGTGATTTTCAGTCTTGTATCCGTCTTCAATTCAGTCTGTTATAAGTAATTTTGAGCTCGTCTTCATACGATTCTTCTGAATGTTCTCATCGCTCAAGTCCGGCATTCTTACTTCGTTACGTTACGTTTACTTCTTACAAAGACTAATCGCTTCCCGTAAACTGAATTACTCATGTAACGAGGCCTGGAACTTGGTTAAGCCATTTCAGCGAACCATGGCTAGGCTCTGCAAAACAAAACACAAAAATTTCAATTTCAAACACTCATTCACTATGAAACAAATAAAATTCACTTATGCAGCTAATAACAAATACTGAGAGCTCAACTACCAATTTAACAGTAAGTGTTTATTTTTGTGTGTTGCCTACAGGAGAAAATTACAGTATAGAGTCCCAACATTATAATTGTAGTAGTGATATATGTTTCAATGGTCTGAGTCAACCAAAACACCTACAAATAACCTCTGTGTGCTACACACAGCTAGGCAAAATAACTGACATGTCACGGATTTCCTAACAAACCTGATAAGATAAAGTTGAACCCAAAACAAACTAGTAATGTCATAGTCTGCATTTCATTCCTATCTGAACATAGTCCATTATACTGCTACTTAAACTCGCATTTAAACCCAAACACATGCATGTTTAATTCCATATAGACTACTAACCAACCAAGTTTTATTATATGGATATTCTACCGAGATTGTACATGCTCCCAGTCAAAACGCGGCACAATATGGTGGGAAACGGGAAGCTCACTAACATCACATCACAACTCAGTCAGTTTTACTTACACTGCACACAATCCCACATATGTAGTGTTAAATCTGTATCATCCACACAAACTCCACTGCACTTCTAAATAGCTCCAACGAACTACTTTTGTATTAAACATTGTCAGTTAAGACATTTCTTTATATCACACTAATAAAACTTGCTGGCAGTTGGTGACCTCTAATAGCTAATCAACAGTTCCGTCCTATTCTCATTCAAATAAAATTTAGTCGCTCATAAAGCAAAAACAAAACCGAGCCTTATTAACTATGATCTAATAAAACCTTATTACTATTGCACTAAAAATTTTGCACACTCTTAACCGTTATTCTTACTTTTCTTCTGATAAAAATACTACGACAATAATACAATCTATTATTACAGTAGGTACTAAGTAAATGATGATAAACACATCCTCTATGTACATATGTACTTCTATTTAGTCAGCTTGAGTCAACTTATAGTATAGATTATTTTAGAGTTTCCTTTATGTTTCTCCTATCAGCTCATTCTGTATTACAACTCAGTCAGTAAAGCACACAATTGTGGCTCCTGAAAATTCAGTCTAGGTTTATGGGTTCTTTCTACAAAGATTATTCTACTTGTGTTAGTGTAATAAACTCTAACCTCACCAAGTTCACTAAAACAAAGAAACTCTTTATCTTTTCACTATTTATGTATGAAGTATGAAAGGAGAGACGTTGTCCATTCTGTAGCGAACTCTGACTTCTGACTGCATAAAGGTTACAACGGTCGATTCCAAAAACTCGCCGGTTGGTTTCCAGCTTGGAATGTTAACTATTACAACGTATAAATACTCAAGACTCAACGTATAAAAATATTCTTCATTCTATTAGATGCTATTACTACGATGAGGATCTACTATGATAATATTCCAGTTCTAACGAACTCCAGTTGAGTACAAAGAAGAATACATCTGCTAGCTATATAGATTCTGTGAGTATAGTTCACTCGCAAAGTCAGTTCAGTAGCCGAATCTCTCAAGTTCACTATAAACTGGGTGACCATGAGATGTTGATCTAGTAGTAATGTATATAGTATCCATTATTATTTCATTATATCTTATTAGCTGATGGTGTACCCACAGAGCTCTTCCTCACAAAAAGTTAAGCAAAACGATTAAATCGCACGTTGCTCTCACACACACACATCTGACAAAGAGTAGCCAATTATATTATACTCATTCATTACCAAGTTACATAGCCAGAAGCCATTATAGGAGATGCAACGTACCTACTTATAATAGCTATAGCTAAGTACAGTATAGTACAAAAGTACAGAACAAACATAACCATTGTAAAAATATATTCAAGTTTATTTTATTACAATGCTCTAGTAAACTAGCAAACGAGTAATA
>JABASI010005728.1:0-11881 GCA_019776505.1 Tomocerus nigrus
TTGTGAAAGTATTTTAAGTGTGTAATGAATTGTCGCAAAATTAATTAATTTAAAAAATGGGTTCTTTAATTTAATACATATCCTATTTTCTGAACGATTATACTATAAAAGATGGAAAAATGAAGGTGAATTATATAGAAAAGAATTTTAGTGTTGTTGTGAGTATAAAGGAGGATGATGGGTGTACTTTGTAAGACATTATGATGATTATAGTTCATTGTTATGAGATTAGTGTAGCTTATGGTGCGAGTAGGCAAAAGAAAAATGCAGTGAATATTGAGCAGGTACTATAAATGTATAGTAGTAAGTAGTGTATGTTGAGTAGATGTAAATGCATCTTAGGTTGAAATGAAGAGTAGAGGCTAGTGAGTAAGTAGATATTTCACAAAATGCGAGATAGAGTGTCGAGAAGTGAAAAATAGGTCAAGTTAAAGCCAACGCTTTAGTACATAATAAAGAAACTCTCTTCTCATCACACTTGCACTCAATGTACATGCAGACTATTACACATTTTTACGTTATCCAATATCGAGATAATTGTGAGAGAGTTATGAGTTATTTGGTATAGGAGCTGTGACTGAGAGTGCATAGGAATTAGTCGACTTGGACATGACATAACATAGATAACGTACCTAGACCTAGAAAGACGCTCAAAGAATCCATCCACACAAAGCAATTGAAAAGAGAGACAAGACCACAACAATCTGTCCTAAATTAGAATCATCATCCCCATTCCTTCTTCGACTCGAATATTATATTTTCTAGTTCATATTTCACCCACTAAAATGTCCTCATTCATATTTCTACTATTTATTTGAGTCGATATATAGAAATAATAAATTAGTTCTGGTTAATTTTGACTTGCATGGAAAATGGAAGAATTCTACCTAATTTTTCACAGTGTACCTAATGACTAAATAATAAATAATAAATGAATTAGAATTTTATGTACGTATGGAATGGCGTGGCAATGACTTATCTCCGGAATTAGGATTTAGCCAGTTTATAGTTTAGTGTGTCACTGGTGTATAGGAAAATGTATGCAGGAATGAATGAGTCGTGTATATAAAAATAAAAATAAATGCTATTGTTGAGACTAGTGCGAGAGTATATTATAAAAGGGACACGTATGGAAATGCTGCTATGTAGTTGAATGAACCGAAATGAGAGTAAAAGTTTATTGATTAAACGGTAAAACTGAAGGTAATCATATAAAATTACATATAGCCACTATAATGTAGAACAGAATTTCTTACGTGTCTACATTGCCAGTAGTTCGCAGAATATTCGCATTGCTTTATGCCATAATTTATTAACTATATATATCCTTTTTCTGACTATATATCCTACTAATATGTATGTAGTGTAGTGTGTATGTGTGTACGTCAGAGAGAGAAGCATAATATTTATTGACGAAAGTGAATTATAGAGAAGAGCCATAGTCATAGCTGTATGAAATATATTTCTATGAATATGTATGTAGGTGAGCGGAGTGCAAAAGTATGATCCTTGAGGAGGGCAATGCTCCGACCTGACTTGACACATTTAAAATCTCCATCAAAGGACTCAATGCTATTCCTATACGAGATATATATAATATGCATTATAGTATTACACACACAATACTCAATAGATATCATAAGTAAATATACACATATCACATCTACATAAAAATACAATGGTACAGCAGCTTTATTTTTTATCTGACTTTAACTCCATTCATTATATAAATTATATTCGAGGATATACTAATACTCTTAAAATAGTAAAGTACTATTACTAATGCACTGTATACTATAAATCCAGTGTGAATTGCTTAGATTATTGTATTACTTACTTTGTGTAATATTAAATGGATATAAAGAGCCATCATCATCCCTCTATCTGTTATCTACACTACTATTCCTAATTCAGAACCCAAAGCTTTAATATTAAATCAAATGCATGTAAAAACTACTATAGTATAATATTACTATATATTCAGTAAAAAGTACATTATATACAGTAAAGTATATATATATAATGTTATCTTTAGTGGAGATAGTGATCGATGTATAAAAAAGACAGGACGACAAATTCAGGCACATAGCAATGTAAAGTGAGCTTTGAATGAGAAGAGAGAGGGATGGAATAAAAATGTTGAGTGTTCCATGGGTTCATATGATATTCGCATAGCTATTAGCATTTATTTCGTATAGAGTATACAGAAGAGTGCAGTGTGTTTGACTCGTCGACTTGACTGGGCGTCCCTGAGCTTAGCTTACAGACGTAATAATAACATTGCAATCAAATCCCATATCTCTAGTTAGTAGTGTGCTATGTTCAGACATACATCTCTCCTGCATTCCCATACACTGTAACAATAAGTCAGCACAGCACAGCAATGTTAGAGTGTCACCGATCAGAAGAGCATAAGGCATTTAAGACTTTGTAATTGTTTTCCAATGGCCCGGATAGAGAGGCAGCAGAAAGAGAAGCTGCTCATGTAAATATTGCAAATCGTTACTAGCTACTAACTACAAGCTCCGGTCTGATTTTGCATGTTTTGCTTTTGCTCTGCTCTGGTGGCTAGATGAGGGCAAGGCAAAGTAAGACAAGGTGTTTGCCTCATTAGAATAGCAAAGGGGCAACGAACACTCAAAGGCCATCGGAATAATTTCCATCACTCACACAACACAAACACGTCACTCTATAGCCAAACAAATAAATTCGCTTTCCTAATTTACATAACCTCATCCATTGTTTTAACCATCCATTCATTCTTATCTCTGACGATTCTGCTTACTCGCTTTTATAATGAAATTTTATTAAGCTTAATACTTTAATACTGGGTTGTCAATGCGCGTGGGAGGAAAATTAATCATTGCTCAGTCATTATAGTAAAATCATAAATTTACCATAATTAAAAATTTACCCTTGTTTTTACAGCTATTTCACGAGTTAATGCTTAGAGTGCTCAATGTTCACAACTCATTATCATATTTAGATTTAAAATATTTATTACTGCTTTTAAGTGCTAAAAATGCATTCTTATTTTTAGAGTGTAAAAAAGTCATTACTATTATTTTAGAATCCACTTTAGATATTTTATTGGTACTTGCTTTAGATACTTTAACTGATTGTGTCAATTGAATTAGTGACACAGCAATGCAAAGTAGAGATAAAATCAGATTGATCTGGATTGTGGATGGATGAATGACTGATGGGATATGTTTAGACAGCAGAGAGTCGTAAAGCAATTGAGGAAATCAGGACAGGACAGAGAGAGAGAGCGAGATCGTTTGCGGAGAGGAAACAAGGAGCGACAGAGACTTCGTTGAAAAGATAACTAACTCTTGTAGACAGTTGGACGGGAGAGTTCGGAGATTTTCGTGTCGCAAGGGAAAAGACATTAAAGTAAAATAGCACACAGCAAAGCAACCATACGCTTTTTTACTCACTTACACAGCCCTACAAAATATAGAGTAAACTTTCTGTGTTAACATTGCATTGACGTCACTTCAGATTACAGGCACAGAGAGAGAGACGCAGTGCATTTCTATAATACAGTTAAATATAGTTAAGTGTTAGCCGAAACTTAACCGCACTTTAATATAAGCCGCTCCTATACTACGCTAAATAAACGCTTTAAAAGATTTACAATTTATCCATTCATCAGCTTGAAAAGTGAAACATTCAACGTTTGTGTCATCATGCCGAAAAAGGATTTGACAAAAGAAATCCCTAACCAAGAATATACTAAACGACTGCAGGAAAACAAACTTTTCCTCGGCTCAGGGTTGCCAGTTATATTTCAATGCAATAGTCTCACTCTAAAATAATCAGTCTATACTGCAGGATTTTAAAATCACTTTCATATGGTGATATTATAACAATGCAAAATTATTTAAGTACATTCCGAGACTACAAACTGTCAACCGTGAGTTAGATACTAATTTTTAATTTAGTAAAAAAAAATCCTAATAAATTATCTCATAACATTGTTGATTTTTTTGAAACATTTCGTCGAAACATGGCAGTTTTTATTTTTAAAATTGTTTTGTATAAGCTATTTATGGTAACGGGTTAAAATGGCAGATTGCTAATTTTTAGAGTTGAGATTTTTGACTTTGTCCATAGTTTGATCTTTCCAAGAGCGAATTACAAAAAAATGTGTCTTTTTTGTGCATTCTGAAATATTTAAAGCGCTTTTAGCATTTCTCGGTTTTCTCTGTAACAATTGTATATTTTTTAGATTTGATGGATATGGTTCGGCTTACAGTCGAGGTTTAAGCTATATTTACGTATAAGGAAAAGGGGTTAACCTCTCATAGCGGAGAGTCGTGTAATGGATTTAATAGTAAGTGAGAGTCTCAACTGAGATATACACACACAGCAGCAGCAGCAGCAGAGAATAAGAGAAGAGAGTAGTAATAATAAAAGGGAGGGAGGGAGTCTCGTCTGCCTAGTAGTGGGCTCTCTCTCCGTTGTTCTTGTGTGAGAACGGTTTTCTCTGTAACAATTGTATATTTTTTAGATTTGATGGATATGGTTCGGCTTACAGTCGAGGTTTAAGCTATATTTACGTATAAGGAAAAGGGGTTAACCTCTCATAACGGAGAGTCGTGTAATGGATTTAATAGTAAGTGAGAGTCTCAACTGAGATATACACACACAGCAGCAGCATCAGCAGCAGCAGAGAATAAGAGAAGAGAGTAGTAATAATAAAAGGGAGGGAGGGAGTCTCGTCTGCCTAGTAGTGGGCTCTCTCTCCGTTGTTCTTGTGTGAGAGAGTTGCGTTCTCCAGGACTCAACTGCCTGTGCTAAAACTCTGCTGTGTATGAGAGTCGTGACTGTGTCCGTAAAAAAGTTGACCCACTTTCGGCGTGGATGCAATGACCTTTGCGAATGAATGCGAATGTGAATGCTACACTGTTCTCTATTAGCCGTACACTTCACCGACTAAAACTCTCTGGTACTGGCTTCTTCTTTTTCCTATTTACAAATACACGACTGCCTCTCTCTCTCTTTGCATGTTACTAGCAATTGCCAAACTCCCTTATCGCCTCTCGACACACATACACACGGACATAGTCAAATCATAAATCCTATGCTTTTGCTGGAATATTCCTCTCTCTCTGTGTGCCGTGCATAAAAATGCGAAAAGAAGGAAGGAGGACTATTAGAATAACCAACTTTAACTATAGGCGATTTTTCTAGGCTAACATAACAACATAATCCTCTGTTGTATTAAATGTGAACAGCACACACAGCACAATCCGACATGCATGCACAGCACAATAATGCAATCCATTACCAGCAGACGACTACAACAACTTCACTCCCTGTCCCTACAATTTCAAATATATAAAGTCATTATGCCCATTTTATATAGCATTAAGGTCGTGCGAGGGTTAAGGAAACTTTTTATTATTCTATCAAATCAACTCTCTCACTATAATAAGCTCAGAGCTTTATTGCTGTCTCTCCCTCGCTGTACTCCATTCAATTATATCGACAAGAATAACTGTAATGTACGTATAAATGGCTACTGGACATGCTAAATCTATTGGCTTCAAATTAACTTGAAAGTGAAACGAAAAAATATAGCTTATCATGAAGACCCCTATTATAATGGCTGCGACTATAAGCCGAAAGCATTTTGAGTTCACATGTCCATACTTATAATCTTGACAATGAATAATCTCATGTTACATCTGTAAAGGACACTACTACATACATTAAAATTAGATCTTCTTTAAAAAGTACCAATACTTAAAAAATGTTATGCTACTCAAATGCATTTATATACACTGTCATCCTAATTTTAATTTGCATATATTCTAGTTTTTATTATTAGATTATAATCAGGAATTTAAAAATGTCATTGGATCAAGATCAGCCTACACATTTTTTGATTATTCTGATTATTTGTAAAATAATCTACTCAAGAGACGATTATTTTCTCCTTAATAATTGCAGCACGCTACACGCTAAAAAATATTAACAATATTTATACTTACCAATCTACTTATTGCTATCGTGGCAGGTTATGAATGTAATGAGTTAACTTAAAATCTGTTTTTTAGCAGAAGGTTATTGGTCACAAATAAGTCACAAAACATTCACATTGTGGTTGTGTTTTTATATTTCCTAGGACGGCAGTCCACAAGTGTTTCTGCACTGTCAGTTCCTTAACTGATAAAAAGTAATAAATCGAGTTGAATCACCTAATTAATTTCTATTGCTATAGCCGGAGTATATTTAATTCCAATGCATAGCTCATTAAAATAGGATTTCCAAGAATATTTTACCACATTGTCATTTCTATAGAAGTGGCTTATTTGAGAGGGCTAGGAACTTTTAAAATTATTAGCATCGCCAATAGCTTGCAAATTAAATCAATGAATTGTTGTAAATTGTAATCGAAGTGTCTATATTTATGCGTTTTTATGTGTGGTGCCTACTTTTTTTGTGGTATAGAAAAAATTAGAATCCGCGGATTATAAACAAGGAAAGTATTGATTTACTACCTACGCAGTGTATTTATTCACACGTGGGTAAGTGTTGACAAAGGTAGGATAAAATTAGCATTAATCAATCAAAGGATTTTAAATCTCAAGTTGTATTGTTTCTTCTTTGCTAGATTTCAAATGGCTTCTGTGAAAATTGCAAGAGTCATTGTCGGAGAAAGCTCATTTCATAATAACAAAAGTCTCTTTTTTTAGCATAGTGCGCAACATTTCCCTCACGACTTGACGACATCATTTGTTGACATCAACAGATGTCAATGGCCCTTAGAAAATATTTATCTATGTACATACTAAATATTATCCTGATGCATAGAGAAAAATCCCATTTTCACCGATTGCCAATAAATTGTGACGACTACTTCCGCTCTTTTCATTTGAGCACCTTATAGCTATTGCGAACTTGTCATTCAATTTTCGATACATATCTAATGAAAACACTTTTTAAATTCACATGTCACACCAGAAATCCTTTTATCCAACAATCAATAATTCCTGGTATAGCATTCGAAAATATTTCACATATCAGATGCATTCATGAATTATAAGTGCCTCAAAAGTAAAAATTGACGTTTAAAAGTTCTTTGAATAGAAAAATACAGAGCTGACCTAGGACAAACTATAAGTATATGATATTAATTCTTATTTGTAATTTTTTAAGCAGATGATTAAATTATAATAAAATCTAATATTAGGGGTATTCATTTGTAAAATCATTTACGACGATTATAATCCAAAATTTCCAAGTGGATTTTTACTGTTCAGTAAATCTTAATTTTTCAAATATTAAAGATTTATGAACTAATTTGAATAACATCCGAAATGTGCCTTATAATAAGGCAATAAAAATATAGAAAAGGAAATGAGTGGAGGAGAAAGCCGATTTGAACAATGAAACGAAAATAAAACAAAATAATTCATTATCATTATCATCACAGAATTATGTACAGCTAGAGATAATGATTTTCAAATATTATTAGACGTAATTAGAATAGAAGTAAAAGACAATAGTCATGTTATGACTATCAAAATTATATCTATGTGCATGGATGGATAGGATTCTGTAGTATATGGCTACTATCTTTGTTTATCTTTGTAATTAGTGGATCGTGTAGTTATTTCTATTGTGCACACAGATGCACTTTATATATGATGACTTGATAAATGAATGCCCTACATCAATTTCATTTCACAGTCTAAGCAAACAAAGCTATTGTGCATATAATTAACGGAGATGTCATCATAGTAATACGTATACACTACATTATAAATTAGTATAGAGCTACCCATTGCTAATGCACTTGTACAGCATTTAAAATAGAAAACCCAAAACAATAGAACAGACGAATATGTGTACGCATAAATAATTTCAATTGTAAAATAAAATTTTACCCCAACTTCTATTGTTTTTGGCTAAGGCAATGACACGTAAGTGAGATAAAGAAATTATTTTTCCATTCTACAAATTGAGATATCAATCATAATCGCATAGAGAGACTTTCTCTTACAGCATACTACAATAATACATCTAAATATGTATACAGCAAATTAAATCATTTAAACTATAGCACAAATGATCATTTGATTACGTCCAAAAATATGTTACACATAATATCCACTTAAATTACAGTCATTAAAAAGCAGGATTTCATTTTTACACTTTATAACAATGCACATTTACGTGCTTTGCGCTATCCGACCTACCCTAACCAATTTCAATGTGGAAAAAATGTGGGAAATCATTTTATTTCCTATACTCACATTATAATTGCATTTTGCATTGCATTTTATGATTTTTCCGTTGTAACTGCATTCTACTAATTTAACTAATTGCAAAAATTCTGATATAATATGTGACGTAATTAAGAGAAAGGGCAATTAATGCAATAATTAATACCAAAACAAATAATAATTTTAAGTTGTTACAACAAAAAGGTATATAACCACGATAAGTGCAAACTTTTAATTGAAAAACACGATGCTGGTGCTAATTGGTATATTACCTACAATTAATTAATTAAAATATAATTTCTATATAGTAGCGTGTAATATCTTCATATCAGAATATTCAGTTTAGAATATTATACTGTTTAATTAATTTGAAATATAGAAATACTTGAAATAAATATGAATATTACTTAATTTCAAGTTAGTTTGTGTTTATGCATCTTTATGTAGGTTAAAATTGTAGTATTTATAATTAAGTTGTTGTCTTTAAGTAAATATACCTAGTCATCCCATTGCATTTCCTTATGTATATTTATACGGAGACTTACAATTTTTATGAGAATATGGGTTAGCTGGATGTAGAATTTATGTATAGACAAATAAAACTTGGGATTGTATGGTATGGGATGAATTATGTAGCGGAATGAGTGTAATGATGAGATGGATGTGGCGATAATTATTATGAATGACTGAGTCGACTGCTTTTTACTAGCAATTACTGTGAACTGCATTTTCCTGTCGAGATTACTTCATTATTGTGGAGGTTTTTACGTCTTGCACGTACGACGATGCATATTCATCAATCAATCACTATATCATCTCATCATTGCACTAGTACACTCAAATACTCACTACTCACTCATTAGATTCCTTATTAATAGGTAGGAGCTAGGAGGAGGCGCGAGTCTCGGCATGATGATTGTTGATTGCTCTGTTTGTACTATTATTATTATTATTATACAACGACGTCGACAAGGATATAAACAATAATCTTTTTTCTAATATGGAGGTTTTTACGTCTTGCACGTACGACGATGCATATTCATCACTATATCATCTCATCATTGCACTAGTACACTCAAATACTCACTACTCACTCATTAGATTCCTTATTAATAGGTAGGAGCTAGGAGGAGGCGAGTCTCGGCATGATGATTGTTGATTGCTCTGTTTGTACTATTATTATTATTATTATACAACGACGTCGACAAGGATATAAACAATAATCTTTTTTCTAATCCGACGACACTTAAGAGTGAGTGAGTCTGAATAGTGCCATTAGATTTTAAAAAAGAGTGCATTATTATTATTACCTGGTCGAAGGACCAATTCCTAGACTCTTCTTTTATAAATAACGTTACATCATAAATGTTTCTTTTTCTTTGGAAGCTCTGCACAAAAGCGACAAATTAGAAAATGACACAATTGGTTGGGAATGAATGGGATTTGGTTGGTTGCTGAAGGAATTCTCATTTTTACAAGTTTAGACGCTTCCTTCTTCGTTTTTTTCAAAGGAATGGCCATTTTCTGCTGTCTTATAGTGTGGAACATTTAAGGAAAAATAAGGTAGGGAAAGTGCGGAATGAAACCAATTAGCGTTTAGTTGATGCATTTATATTATGTGACTACCTGCCTTGCCTACAGTTACATTTATAGGTTCATTAACAATAAAAAGAGAGATTCCCCCTTTCGTCTCGCTATATACTACTACTCGCTTTTAAAATGCTACTGACTTCCCCTTTTACTCCTGTTGCTGCATGCATTTTTGCATCTCTTTTATACTTTTTTTATCATCCATTCAAACATTCAGAGAAACATTCCTCAGGTTTCTACAACATTTGTGCAATAAAGCATTTTGTCGCTGCGACAATTCTAAGACTAACCATAATAATCTCCTTATAAATAGAATTAATGATATAACTTATAGAAAAAACGTTTTCAAACTTTTTTTAGAGTGAAACTTTGAATCCTACATTGAAATGGATTAAAATGAAATGGCTACTTAGCTATACCTCCCTGCACATATAAAATTCTTAGATTGATTGATGATATTACGACAATTATGATGATCAGGAAAAATACAAAATATGTAGTGAGTGACTTTAATTGAAATTATAGTGCTATATATTTAGTATAGCTATCTAGAGAGGGATATTTTTTAAACTAATGCAAAGAGACTAAGAGACCACACATGAATTTATTATTACAGGTAGTTAATTTAAATATAAAATCATTCCTATCTCGTATACGTGTATCTTAACATGATTTTTTTGGGAGCAGCTCTGTGTATAAATAGATTTTTTATAATTATTCCAATATAAATCAGGTAGTTAAAAAGAGTATAGTTAGTGGGGGGACTATGAAACCACAGACGTCATATTTAATGTGTCATGTCAGCATCGGAGAAACTCACTTCCTCTGAGTTCATTGCTCTCAACAAGTCTTCAACTATTAAATACACATCCCCTCATCCACTACTAATCCATTCATCCACATTATAACAACACGGTCAACAATGCTAAAATGTCTCTTCTCTCTTGTAATCCAATAATGTAACTAGCAACTGCCTCCCTGTACACTCACATAATGCACACTCCTCCATCCAACACTTACCGCATCCCCATTTTACAAAAATTCAACTACCTCTTACGTATTTAAATCCTAAAAGTTCATTGCTCTCAACAAGTCTTCAACTACTAAATACACATCCCCTCATCCACTACTAATCCATTCATCCACATTATAACACGGCCAACAATGCTAAATGTCTCTTTTCTCTTGTAATCCAATAATGTAACTAGCAATACTGCCTCCCTGTACACTCACATAATGCACACTCCTCCATCCAACACTTACCGCATCCCCATTTTACAAAAATTCAACTACCTCTTACGTATTTAAATGCCTCTCTCTCTCACTACTCTTCAATATTCATTCATACTACACTCGTCAGCACTATTACATTACATAGGTACTCACTACAATGATAATACTTCAACGAGTAGCCATGTAGTTGGCAGTTTAGATTTAGACACACATTTATTATTCAGTCACTAGGTTATTGTTATAGCTCGATACAGAAAACCCACAGCTCTACTACCTTCAACATTTATTAATGTTAACCATACGGATGTATATGTAACCATTTTATTTATCCTTTTGGCATTCTCAAAGAAAATATAATTTCTCCTCCAAATCAAATTATGATTCAATTGTCACTATTACAGAATAACACTGTAGTAGTTTACCTAGTATGCTAGCCACGTTTTTGGATCGTTAAACACCATAAATGCATGTTTTCTATCTCAGAAACAGATAAATCTCTTCTAGAATTCAAGTTAAGAATTAAATTACTTAAATTAATTTGAAACGATAAAAATTACCCATATATTGTACATCAATTTAAGACCATAAATATTAATTCACGTTTTTGAATTAAAGTGCAATTAGTATACCTGAAGAACTTATGTTTTATTTAATTAAAATTACTAGTTAAAACTGAATTTAAACAATATTTTGATACTAAAGTAAGTCAGTGACAATTTATAATTTATTTCATCTAGGTAATTTTAAGAACTGAGTTTAACCAATTCAAAACTACATTAATTTGGGTTTAAATTGCCTTTAAATTAAAATTAAGCCAA
>JABASI010005729.1:0-11879 GCA_019776505.1 Tomocerus nigrus
CAAAATGCAGATGCGGATTAAATGAAAAATATATTGCCGCTATTTGCCTTTGACAGAATAATAATTCGCCCATATCGAAGCTTCCATTTTCGCCATTCCAAGTGAATAGACGTTTTATTTGTCGTTACCACATTTTCTATTTTCATTAGCACAATTGGACCACTTTACAAACCAATTTCGAAAAGATTCACCTTCACGTCATAAATTATTGACAAACTGCAAGTGTTACTTAGAGCGTCTATTATTGTGTTGATTCCTTCAATTTCAACAAAGTGATTTCTGGCGGTGCTGTTTCCCTCAAACCCAGAAATTAAATTGAGAAATATCGTAAATATATCAATACTTTGGATTTTCAAATTTTCTCCATGCACATTTTTGCTGGGGCCATCATTATAATGTCGTGTAGCAAAAGGATCGAATGAAGGTCTCGAAGTAAGATTCTATTTAAACTCAGTAAAAGAGACAACATTTAATCTTTTAAAATGTGTTTTTTGCTCCTCCCATTTTCAGTCGGTCCGATCAACTGATACGAGTACACTCATTTACAATGTCTCAGGAAAATTAAGGATTGGGACAACCCTAGAACTTGAGTGCATAATTAAAGTGACTTATTATTGCTGTTCTGTTTCAAATATCTAGATAGAACAAGCCTTAAAGTAGAATATTATAATCTATTTAAATTCCCGGAAAAAGCCGACCAGAGTTTAATCTTTTAAATTGTGTTTTTCCCGTCCTGTTACTTATTGATCATTATAGCATGACTAAGCATGACTAAGCAAAATATTCATACAATAAGAGGATTCCATTACTTTTATTAAATTTTTTGCCTTAAGTATAGGGATTGTCCTTATATCTAAAGTCAAAAGAGAAAATTCGACTGAATTATTAGTAGTAGTGGTAACACCTGGGAATTAACCTACCTCCATCCGGATGTGGGGGATGAATCCCCCACATTCACGGTCCACATTTATTTATTTGGATGGCACGAGGATTCTTTTAAACTAATTGCATGGAATGGAACCATCAAATGTAATATGAAAATCCAATATTGCCATCAGAATCAATCTTGAATCTTTAATAATGTAATAGCTCGATGACATCAGTAACATTATGTAGGTATAAAGAATTAAAGAACAAATACCATATTATATACAGGTAGGAACCTATTTATATAGGTATTAATTTATCATTTTTACCTGTATATACAGCAAAACACAACTATTTCTCATTATAAATAAACACTAAATATTACATTTGAATAAACCATATAATATTATAATATTTCGTTTTTATTCTTATGTCATTGTACTCAACTATTGCATAAGAATGGTTGCCTTTGGCTTCAGCAACCGCAAACGCAGCAGAAAAAAAGAAAAAGGCAGAAATAAAAGTTTGGCAACACTTGAATGATTTGGTTAAAGTTTAAGGTTTATTTCCTCTTGCGTAATTAGCGTAGGTGTTATCAATTTTACCGAACCCAATTCATAAAGCTGGCCTATTTCATAAGAGAAATACCTAAGTAAGCAGCTATGCAGTAAGATACAATTAATATACTATATAAATAAGTAGAATGCGAACTGTATGTGGTCAAAAAAGTCTAACTGAAATTTTTTTCATCAAAAAACCACTGTTTTCAGCAAACCGTTTTTAATACCTTGGTATTGACAGATAGTCGTGCGTGGTCATAAAAAGTTTGGCAACACTTGAATGATTTGGTTAAAGTTTGAGGTTTATTTCCGCTTGCGCAATTAGCTTAGGTGTTATCAATTTTACCGAACCCAATTCATAAAGCTGGCCTATGTCATAAGAGAAATACCTAAGTAAGCAGCTATATATGCAGTAAGATACAATATACTATATAAATAAGTAGAATGCAAACTATGTGTATGTGGTCAAAAAAGTCTAACTGAAATTTTTTTCATCAAAAAACCAGTTTTCAAACCGTTTTTAATACCTTGGTATTGACAGATAGTCGTGGTCATTCAATGTGTTTGCGTATTTCTAAGAGACCAAATGAGTGGAAAATATATAGCGTTTCCTTTAAAACTATATTACGCAAACTACGTGGTTCGTATGTATAATTAATTACACAGAAAAATTTAAACACGAGATATCTATAAAATTTTTATATCACTTAACTAATAGGCTGGAAATAATTTCTGCTGTGAAAACCATAATAGATCCACAATGGATGAAATTAAAAAAACTATTTCTTCCGGACAATATACAACACTGTGTATACATAGCATTCCAGAAAACCATTTTTGTGGGTACATTTTTGAAAATGGTAGGTATAAGTATAGTTACAAGGACTTTCCAAATTAAGTTTGATCTTTAGGTATTGATGTAACATTTCAAAGAGTGGAAATTCCAATTAAATATCAATATTATTTAATGTGTAAGCTGCAAACATAATTTCTGCTATCAAAACCATCACAGATCCACAAATTATCATCAAATGAAGATAAAAGACAGATAAAATGTTGGAATTCTTCCGCATCTTTATGGGTGCAAAATCCATGTTTAATAGAAATTCATTTGATGAAGAATCCCTTTTCAAAGCGATGCGCTCCTTTTGATCTCGGAAGAATTGATCCCAATATTGAAATAATCTAAATATGCCCGAGCTCATAATATTTTGCAAGCGGAAATACAGACGGTACTGATTAAAGGAAAATGGAACTTGGAAAAACCTTGGAAGTTCGAGAGTTTTGTCCGTTATGCGTACATAATTCAATCCCCGAAACAGAAATTTCTCGTATTTATTCAGCCAATCTGGTCGTTCTACAAAGGCTTTTTTCTCACACTTTTTCAAGAAATCATGTGTAGAATTGAATAGGAGCCCTGGATTTTCCTGATTCACAAATTGGCTACCTATTAGGAAACTAGATGGGAATTGCGTTAGAGTTTTGAGAGCTGCTACTTGATTGCTGTTTTCATTGGTCTGCATTGCTGCGTGAATATTTTGCATATTAAGGTAATACCGATTCCAATCCAATGAATTTATCCATCTTTCAGAAATATCAAAACTTTTAAATATTTTAAGTTCCTCATAAAATTGCAAAATGCTTTCATTCGTGTCTTTTGCGTCTTCGATAAATTTTTTGCAAATTGGCTCGAATCTCTTTTCTCTAAATACTTCTAATTTAATAGGTTTACATTGCAGAATACGAAAACCATCATTGTTTCCAAAAGACCCAAAATCTTTGCCGTAAATTGTCTTTTGTTCCTTTAATTTCCTTGATACATCCATCAGAAATTGATCATCTGTACTGATAAAAACAAAATTGTCCAAGTCACGAAAACTGCTGTAGTTGCTGCTAAAAGAGTGTGGTGTCAGCATTTGGTTTACAATAAGTGACTTGTATGAATTGCTTAAAACAACACCTAAAAGAATCCAGCTCACAAATGTGGTCACTAAAACTCGTTTTGGGAATCCTTTGTGAATTGATACTCCTTGCTCTAACAATACGGCAACATAATTAAAAAATATATTTAAGTAGTCAATGGAGTTGTGTATTTTGATATGGAAGCCAAACGGTTTTAATGAATATTTTTGAAAGAAAAATGTCAAGGACGTGACTACCGTGGACAAAAATATTAAAAGCCATGTTATTCTGTCAAAAGGTATGACATATATGTCCCATTTTATATTTTCTTTGATTCCTGCACAAGTCACGTAGTTCCAGTTTTCATTCCCAATTAATATTTGAAATGGTTTGTAATAGTTGATTTCATTCTCTGAAGATATGTTGTTATAATTGAAACCATCGGTATTGAAATATCGCCAAAGATCTTTTTCGTACAACCGTGCAGTCGCCACAGCAAGCGATCCTGGTACTGACGACCCAGTTTGATTTTTCAGCGGGAGGAAAGGTGTCATTTTAAATTTTTGATCACTTAAGATTGCTGCAGATGTATTACTCCCTGATATTACGTCGACACAATACTTAACTACCAAAAATTCACGTAATCGGTGCTTATCGATATAATCAATGAAGCTTTTTAGGACTTCTTCTGAAAAAGTTTCATTTAAACTGTCCTTAAGAAAACCGACATGAAGACTGTTTTCCTCAACAGATGCGCACCCTGGCAAGCAGCTTTTACAATATAAATAAATTTTACTCAACACGAAGATTTTACTATTGCCAGCGACCAAATCCTTCGGCAGTAATTGAAGAGGCATTAATATGGGAGTTGTGTGTTCGTAAAATAGAACATAAAACGCTTTCCTCATTTCAGGAACAATTAGGATATCGTAGCCGTAGTTCTCTGTGCAAAACGTTTCTCGTCTCTCATAATTTCCAGTGCAGCGGTTAATTAATTGACTAAACTCAAACTCGCTGCCAACCTTCAACAGAACATATATTCGACAATATTGTAGGTTCCATTTTCGCCAATCCAAGCGAGCAACAGATTTCTTTTCGCTTACTATATTTTTGACTTCCAGTAGCACAATTGGACCACTTTCCTCACCAATTTCAAAAATGTCCACCTTCACGTCATAAATTAAAGACACACTGCAAATCTTACTCAACGAGTCTATAATGACGGTGATGCCTTCAATTTCGATAAAGTAATTTCTGGGAGTGCCATTTCTATCGAATCCAAAATTAAAATTTATAACTAACATAATATAAGTTAAAATTTTTGATTTCCAATTCTTTCCCATGTATATTTTTCCTGAAGCCATTATTATTAGTTTTGTGTTGTACAAAGATGTAAAATGTCTCTAACTATAAGATCTTTTTAAACTTCGTTAAATGAACTCAGAAAATTTAGTCATTTAAAATATTGTGTTTTGTCTCTCCAAGTGTTTATTGATTCGCAACATGAGTGCACTCATTGGTAAAGCCGTAGGAATATTTATTGCAATTAGTTTGTATCACTATAGTATTTGAGAGGCAGAACTAACTCCAGCCCTAAAATAATCCATGCGGCACCATGAAATTATTTTTCGATTTACTATATGAATTTCGGCCGTGGTCATAAAATTAATTCACGAATAATGAATTCCTCCCGTATTTGAGCACATATACTTAAGCACAAGTGGCAAAAACTTGACGTTTGACTCAATTTTATTTTTGCAGATTAAAATTTGGGAGTGATGAAAGTTATTACAAGTGTAAATAGTTATAGCATGACCTCCTAAAAGATTCTTCCTTTCACATTGATTACGTAATTGTGGGCAAACACCGCAATCAACATATTTGCCTGAAGTATAGGAGTTAACATAACATCCATCCATAACAGATATCTTGCTTGAGTATTTAGTGGCGAAGCGAAAACGAGACCCTGCCCATATTACCTAATGTAAATTCTTCAAAATAAAATGATAAAGTAGTGTGGCTTTTGTGTATCGCTATGGTGTTCTTCGCAACTCTGACATCCGGAAAGCTCGCTAAGTATGTAAATGAACTATCTGGAAAATATGAATGTGTTTACGAAGGGTAAAAAAGCTTTTCGTTTTATTTTATATAGTTGCAATTTTATTGTGATGTTTGGTTTTGATTTTCGTTGTCACTGTCTATAGCTTTCAAATTAGGAATATCAAGTAGCCATATTTTTTTTAGGATTAGTGAATTAACAAAAGAAATACGATCAGTAAGCAAATTAGCAAACCATATAAGACAATCTAACAATTCTAATTAAAATTCCTATATGAAAATTGTAGAAAAAAATTCACTATATATCTATATATCCATATATCTTCACTTAATATCTTCACTGACGATTTAGTGCATTAAACTTTTCGTGAGGGGTCAAGGTTACCCACAGAACGCCAGCGCTATATTTATTTTCAATACAAGGTGAAATATAGTATGTATATAGAAATTAGGAAATAAGAATAAAGAAAATGAAATTGTAAAATTTTATTCTATAAATTCGCCCTTTTGTCCTTGGTGAAGCCTCCTAATGCACGTCCGTGCAAATACTTTAATTTACAGAACAATAATAGATTGAGGAGGCAGAAGAATAATCATTCAAATCCTTTTCCGGATTAGATCGTTCGTTTACAGTGCTGTTGCGTTCCACCTTGTAACATTATTTAACAATGATGTTTTGACAAATTCATTTTTTATTGTTTTGGATTTGAAAGGATTTGAATTATGATTTTAAACGTGTCTCTGCATATAATGATTTGTATTACATAATTATGGTATATAGTTTCATTTTGCATGAATGTCATTGTAACTGACTTATAGTAAGTATATATATAGTAATATAAATTGTATTCATTTGTCCGTTTCCGATTCATTTATGATGCTAATGCGCTGGTTTTGGGAGATTTCAGTTTACATTACTTATTTGTATAAACATGCTAAACTTTTTTCAATGCATCATGCAATATCAGCCTAATGCTTTGGTGGACGTTTAGAAACCTTGTTATATTTTACAATAACATACTAAATTATTCTGAAATATTTTTGAAGGCTTTATTGGACGTTGGTTACTTAAATAGTATAATTTCTTTTGCGTTAGGTAATTTAGGTTTCTGCATACCATTACATATGATAATTCGCCATGTGAGTGTTAGGCTTTTCACGATGTCATTGGACATGTAAATTTTTGGATTGTATTTAGCGCTAAAATTAACCCAAATCGATCAGTCGTCCTTTCCGTTGAGGTATGCACAGAATCCGTCTCTACCGTTTTAACAGTAGGTTGGATTGAATTACAATGGCAATACAATGACAAAATGCAAATATAAATATAATACAAACTAAATATATTCTTTGATAAATCAAATTACAATTTATGGAAATTATTTTGAAAATGTTTTAAAATAATTATCACTCTCTTTCCAACAAACATGTTTATACCAGACCGGATTTAAGAATGTTATCACGATTAACATTCCTGAATAACGGTGGAGTACTGAGAAGAATTCGACCCAATTAGATTTTGCTAAAATTATTTTCTAATGCGACTGCAACTAACATCGTGTGTGGCTGAGCAAACCATATCAGCAGATTACTTTCAACTACTCACTTGCACGGCAATAATTAAAATGGCTTAAAAATAACAGAAAATAATCATTTCGATTCAAAAAATGACATTAAAGTCATATTTAATTTAAATGAGGGTAGTCGACATAGAAATCACATAAAATTAAAATAATTTGCAATCACTTGATTTCTTATTAGCGCATGTTCTTGAAGAAAGTCGGCAAATTTTATTCTAAATAATTTAATCCTCTAACAAAACGGATTTCTCAGAATCGAACTGGATTCTTTCTGTTGCAGTTTACATTATTTGTCATGTGTTTTAGAATGCGCTAAATTCAGAATTCTGGAAAAATAAAATATATTGTTGGTTACAAATTAACTATTATTAAGTAACCGTAGCATTGCATTTAATTGCATTAATATATTTAATTGGAACACTCAAATGAAAATTAAATTAACCCGTGCTTCAAAATTAATTTAATTGGACGTGATTTTGATTTTGACTCCCCTATTGTATATTTTTATTGATCGCTAAGCAATTAAACTACACTATGGAGCAACAACAGCCCGTAGGGAAGCCATTCGGAAAGAAAACTTTCTTTTCATTACCAAAAACGAAAAATGTTTCCATTTCGCCCTTCAAGGTGGCCGTGACTGCAGCGATGGGGATGGTGAAAACAGTTTGTTGAATTTTGATGATTCTTGTACCTCCGTTGACATTGCTACTATTTGCTACCCTGTACTGTTGGAAAACAGTTTTGGATATCTCTCTAATAGCCAAAACTGGAAATTGAGCTAGCGGATTATTATGCAAATCGCAATTTTCTTGGCCGAGATAGACAGATTCCTTTCCCGTCACATTTTTCAGTTGTTTTTCAGGCAGCTCACATCCGTCCAGATCGAAATATTTTTCTGTCAAAACTTTCCAACTTACAGAAAGTCCTTGGTATTTTTTCATTTGACCAGAGCCATTACAAGTTGTACATGTTAAACGACCTACCCCGTTGCAATTATTACAAGACTTCTTTCCCCGGGCACCACAAGATCCGCAAGGCACAGATTGTGTCTGCCCATTTCCGTGAATAATTTCCCGCTTCCCAATTCCCTTGCAAACCGAGCAGGGATTTACTCCCGTATTTTTACATTTGAAACATTTCACCCAACCGAGTTTGAAACAGCCGTCACAATCGCACACAAATGTCGTATGCGGAATTATGTAGATATTGTCATCGGATTTTGTAATGAAGTCAAATGTGTTCGGACGATTCACAGAAATATTCCAGGCTGAGATGGCCGGACCATTTTCAGGACCGTCGATAAACGCTTTGGGTTGATAAGCTGCTCTTCGCCATTCTACGTTTCTCTGCTCAACGATGGATTGTGCAAAGTATACGTGAACTTGACTCGTTTTGATATTTGTGACATTCAATTCTGCAGCAGCGGACCCTTTGTAACAACATTTTGATTCTTCATATTCTCGAAGAGCGCATCTTACATCGTTTTCCGTCAGCACTCCTTCTGCATATATGTTTTTCAGTGCTAGAGTACTCTGATTTGTTGTAGTTTCCATTTGTAGTCTATAAGGCCAGGTAGCCCTGTTAAATAAATGAAATTTTTTAAATATATTGAGATTACTTGCATTACCTATACCAGTATATAGAAAATTGGAAATTAAATAAGAAATTATTATAACTAATGTCGAGGAAATATTTGAATTGTGTTTTCTTACTGAACGAGGATAGATAATGGATAATTGCCATAATTAGTAAGATGTTATTGACAGAACTGACCTTAAATTTTAGGTTTGCCAAGTGACACGGTAATAAACTTGAAGTGTAGTTAACTGGTGAAAAATAACATTTGTTTCACAATATAAACAAAAAATAAATAGTAAACTGTAATTAATGAAAGTATAATTTTACATACATTATATTTCATTTAAATGACGGAACCCAATGATTATTAAATATCGTTAGACGTTTTGCAATTTAGTTTTTGGACCTTCTATGTACATGCAACGTAACTTAACACAATCAAAATATTGGAAAATAGAGATGCGTGTGCAAATGGGCCGAAAATTCATCAGACTTTGAAAAAGTAATACCAATTTAGAGTTTAAGAAATAAATGCTTTATAGTAGGGGCTGGAAAAAATCAAAATTTGATTAAATGCTAAAGGCTTTCAAATTGAGAGCCACTCTCATTGTATAAATAAATAATGGATTGAAAGCACGCTAATCTACTGTTAATCAAATGTATAATATATTTATCTTTATTAAAATTGGATCACAAATTGTTTTCAAAAGCTCACCAGGGAAATTGGTGACCGTCTGGTAGCAATCATGTTCAGATTACCAAGTTGAAGCAATGAATACATTTTTCTATACGTTGTCGTGACTCAAAGCTTCAAATATCTTTATTAATCTACACGCAGTACATGTAAAATAGAGAACATCCTAATGTATATAAATCTAATAAATATAAAACGTTACAAAGCATAAAGTTGCTGTTTTGTTAAAAGATGCACGGAAATTGTAACAGCAGGACATTACATAACACATAGGTACCCACGTAACATTTTTGTTATACGAATTCGCTACGATTGTAGCGTTTGGAAATGCTCACGAGAAATTTTCGTGAGTTCACCTCGAATTCAAAACTAAGGACAGCTATTCAAACGTCAACGACGAATTAAGTAAGAAAATCACAGTGAGTTTTCACCGATTGTCCGCGCTTTATTCGTATTGTTGTCCAAGTCGAAACTAAAATAAAGTCTCAGCGAGTTCTCTACGAGTAACAGCACCCTATTCGCGCAAGTAGAAAGGAAGCCGAATTTGCAACTTGGATCGAGTAGCATTAGCGATGCGCGTCAGAAATGGGTAGCACGACCTTTGCTTCTGCTACGAACTAACAACGAATTTAGTACTAATGCCAGCTAGCAAAGAAAACCAACGGCCATTTGATTTTCTTTTTCAACAAGCAGGAAGAATATTTTTTTAAAGTTGTCACTAATTGTGGAAGGCAATTAACATTTTGCCAAACCCCGAAGTAGACTTTTAAAGAACAAAAGCTATTAATATTTATATTGCGGGATTAATGACGGAATGCTGAAGAAATGATATGACGCAAGATGAGGAAACGTAAAACGTAATACAAATGCAACCGGTCTTCCTATTCTCCAGTAAAGATTATGGATGCTACTGATACACATACAAGATAATAATTAGTAAACTGTATATTTAATAACCCCAAGAGTAGAATCATCAGTAATCAATTAAACACATGACATTATGACCAAATTAATATTAAAGAATATATTTTTAAAGTTGTCACTAATTGTGGAAGGCAATTAACATTTTGCCAAACCCCGAAGTAGACTTTTAAAGAATAAAAGCTATTAATATTTATATTCTGCAATAGGTAGGCAACTGAGAGTTTCAAATTAGTTGCTGAAAAGTACATTATTAATCTACATATATTATAGCTTCAAGTCAGTACACAGTGCAGTGAAACTTAAAAAAAGTTATAGTTAATAGTGTCAATTCAAATCTTCCATTTCGGTTATTATTAATAATATTTTTGTAATCAGTACAATCAAATCAGTCATCAGTACACAGATTTTCAAATCAGTTCAACTTAAAAAGATACAATGTACAATGTACAATTACAATATCATTTCAAATCTTTCATCTTTCGTTCTGTTCTAAATTCATTCATCATTTTTAATAATAGTTTTTATAAAACAACAGTCAAATTGTCAATAATACATAATACACTATATGGATGATGATTATGGATGATAAAAACAAATGATGAATGCTGATAAAAAATGAAATGATAAAATATTAATGTGCCCATTCCAAAATTCGCCTATTCATAGTATCGCTATTATTACACCGAATTCGTGACGAACCTCTACGATATTCGATATCGAGATTCGACGTCGAATCGACTTCTTCTCACCGGTCATCCAGCGTACAATCCGACGTCGATTCGACTACGATACATGTCTTATTCGTCCTTATCTCGGGGTGTACTAAAATCGACTTCTTCTCACCGGTCATCCAGCGTACAATCCGACGTCGATTCGACTACGATACATGTCTTATTCGTTGTTATCTCGAGGTGTACTTTCGCCGTGTTTTCACGGCGAATTCGACAATAAATGTTGCGTGGGTAGTTATCGATCCGACGTTTATTACAAGGAAGAGAATGAGCATTGCTTGTCGTTACGTTGAGGATGAATTTGTTATTTGGCTAACTACTACTCCACTTTATTATTCTGCACGAAAGAGGCAGAGCAAATTAAATTTCACTAATTAAATCGAATCCGAAAGAAACTTATATATATTGAAAACTGAAATTCAGAGTGGAAATTTTATAACACCATCACTATTGAAACAGTGCGGACAAAATGAAAATTTCCTGCCACCATCACTATTGACTCAACGCGGTCAAAATAAAAAAATCCTGCCACCATCACTTGTAACTCAACGCAGACAAATTGACTAATGACACAACATTGACTATTACATCTCACATCACTATTGATTTAGCGCGGACGAAATGACTATTCACTCAAAAAAGACAAAATAAAAACTTCCCGCCATCATCAATATTGACTCAACGCGGCAAAATAAAAAAAATGCCCATATCACTATTGGTTTAGCGCGGACAAAAAGACTATTTACTCAAAGCAGCCAAAATGAAAATGTCCTTGGGTCTATATGTCATCTCTTCTTCTTAGTAACATACCTAGTTCGTAGTGTCTGAGAGGGAACTACATCCGATTCCACAATAAAGCCACTCCTTGGATTATTTTAATCAATTCGGCCTACTTATTTACATATTTAATATCAAAATGGTTGGTTGTCTTCTGTTTTATTTAAATAAATCAATTCGGTATACAATTTATTTTTCTCATATTATG
>JABASI010005730.1:0-11878 GCA_019776505.1 Tomocerus nigrus
TTGTTAGCCCTTTTGACTATTTTTTCTCCATTTCTTTGACTTGAGTCGGCTATAAAAACCGAAGAAAAGGTAATTTTGCTTTCAATGAAATTCACATCCACGTCCAACGTCATTCTTCTGGAGACTTCTTTGGTTTTCGTCCGCTTGACTCGTCTTGTCTTCAGTTGAGTTGTTTTGACTCGACGAAGGAGAGTGAGTGTGTAATCCCAACCAAAGCTAGCCAAGAGCACTCCACTGCCACGTCTCCGTTCTGTTGACGCTCTTTTTCCACTAATACCAACACCAAACCAGTTACCGTTCTTTATCTCCTACCTAATACACATAATAGGGGCACGAACGCAGGCAGCACATAGTTATTCCAACTAAGTAGGAGTACATAGGTCCTGAATAAACCGACGGATATATCACGGAACTTTGCAAAGACTGATACTACCTCCTTCGTAGGACAAGACAGAAAGAATGGAACATCCACAGAAATTTATGGATTATCGATTCCTCCCAGGAAACCATTCCATTATCGACCCGAGTCAACTGAACTGTTATGTTGTTGTTGAGGAGAGTTGAGATGCGGCTGAAGGTGAGAAAGTTTTAGTCGTCAAGTGCCAAACCAAAACTAGCTACTCAATTCCAATAAAGTCACGAGATACTCCATTCTTCCACTCACTAAACTACATTAGCAAATGGGATAACACGAGATCATCAAAATCTTTTCACTTCTTTACCAAACCAATAGAATTGGATTATCTTTAATATCATCGCTTCAAGCATTGAATTTTCCTATTTCGATCTCAATAGAATTTTCCCTGCACAAATCTATTACCCTTGCTTCAGCAGGTGGCTTAATTGAATGGGAATTATAAATTATCACTGACTACATATGATTGTGCATCTTATCAAGTGTAGGAGAAATCAATATGGCTAAGTATTCAAAATTTTCTGGACAGGGGAGCTAGAAAGTTTTTACTTATGTGCCCTGTTATTTTTTTTAAACATTTTGCATGTATGTTTGTTAGCTAATGACAATGAGTTACAACACAAGAAAGGAAACCTAATCAGCAATGTGGATAAACGAAGCTGTTTTAGTGAAGCAAGGAGAGGCATTAAAAATAGAAACTTGCCTGCTCCGTACAAATAGTAGATGGTAGTATGTATGGTAGTCATAATTATTAATGGACATGAAAAAATGAGTTCAGTTCCAAGTGGGTTGGAATTAGTGAGAAGGTATTTGTATTTGTAGTAGGTAAATGTCTATCTACTGACGATTACTGAATGTATTTGTAATTTGTGCTAGGTAGTTGTTAGTTAGTCGGGAGGGCATGAAAGCGGCATGGTAAAGACAAGAATTTCTATTAATTATCGAAAATAGCATCCATGAAATCCCCAGTTGGATTGAATTGCATTTTTATACGAGCAATTTAGTAGTTAAGACGAGAGAAAATTGGTGGGAGCTTCTGCTCCAGATTACTTTGGTAGTTTTGCAACGAGGAAAGTTAAGTAAAGCTACTAAAGAACTAAAAGAGCAATTTTAAGGGAGTCTTTGCAGCTTTCTCTAAAAAAGGAAGCTCACAGCACATGGAGTCTACAATTTTAGTCTCCTCCTGATAAATACAGTCTTAAAGTTTAGAATGGAAACTGGGAGCATTGAAGAAAGGACATGGCTGACTATAGTAGACTATGGTAGATATTCTGAACAGCACGATGATATAAGTATAGAAGATGAAACTTGGGAATTCCAAAATTGTAAAAATAATATGGTATCTTCTCTCTTGGAAAAATTTTGTATGTTAAGTAAAGTAGTAGAATGTGAGTCGAAGAGAAGGTTGGTTGAATGTTGTCCATGTCCAATGCTCATCTCAGCCAAACAGATAGTGATAGCCAGGCAGGAAGGCGTAAGAAAATTCAGGAATATATGTAAACTACGTAAACTGACAAGGCCATGCCAAGCGAGAGTAGGGAACTCAACGGAATCTGCAGCAACGTCAACGACTGTGGAAATCTGACAGTCTCAACTGAACTGTGCTAAAGCGAACTGCCAGTATGTAATAGTATCTTGTGTGTGGAGTTTGAGCAAAGTATGTTAGGTAAAGTAGGCAGGGAAAGGTTTAGTTTTGTACAGCACTCATACTCTATAATATTCCGTAATAATATAATGGGACAGAACAGATTGCCAACACTTATGTACGTTAGTTTCCATCAGCCTTGCAAATAATGCCCTCGCTATTCCCTGCCATATCATATCCCTCGTATGAAACTTTCTTTCTATACACGACATGAACTAACTTTCCCTTTTCTTCCATTACCACTTTTCGGTATAGATGCTCTTAGCTCGAACTGACACGACTACTATCATCTAGTAAGACTGACTCACTTAGATAGATAGAAATAGGTAGATGTATGTATGAATTGAGGAGAGGGAGCCGAAACGGAATGAACTGACTGAAGTTAAGTCAAGTCAGTGGTACGTAGCATACTTGAGTTGACAAGGCTAGAGGAAAACCTAGTTTTTAACGAGCAATGACGTCAAAGAGCGATTTGCCAGTGGAATTCTAGTCGGCCAAGAAGAAGACTTGACTGGATTTCATAAAACACTTCCCTTCCACAAAGTCACAACGATCTCTGTTCATCTGAAATGTCCATTGCGTAAACAACGATTTTCCCAAAGGTTTCTACGATCAAATGCGTTTAGTTCACTTCAATGACTTGGCTTGCTTTCCCTTCCCATCCACGACTCTACTTTACGTTCATATACAGTTGCATGTTCACTCCTTTTTCGCTGGTTACTCTGTGAGATGAATGATAGGAGACATCTCAGTCAGGCACTACTTAATATATCGACACTAGCTTAGATATAGTTCCCTGCTCCAGTTAGAAATTCCATAGTGTACTATTTATAAATATAATATATATATGTGCTAGTGCTCTATATATATGTAGGATAGGATTTACTTCCACCCAACAACCTCGCCTGTTGCAATCCAATGGCGAAATGTCAAGTGACACGTGCTACATCCCTGTTATTGTACAACTGGGCTTTCCTTTCACTTTGCTTTCTCCTCGAATCCACTTTCCAAATGTTCCGTATACACATCTTGCATTAGCAGAAATGAAATAATATCGTATAAAGATTGTGACAGACTAAGATATGATTTCTAAGGGAGGGAGGGAGAAAAGCAAGGCATTTGGAAAATCTGCTGACCATCAATTCACATCATTACCATCAGAAGCTTCTCATAGTCCATTAAATGATTCCGGTTGGAAATATCCACCATAGAACTTAGCCTTACATTATTATAGCACTTTAACTGACATTGCCCGAATACAAGTACATAATTCCAAAATAAAGTATAGGGCAATGTCCTGACCGCGTGATACTCTTACCCAAGAAAAGTTTCACTTTTACAACTTTATCGTTTTGTGCGAGAGTCTAGCTGGGTATACTATACTAAATTCCTCCCATTTATAACTCTAACTCTAACTCTCTAATATGACGTAAGTGAAGTAAAGTGTAAAACTTTATTATATATTCCCTGTCCCTACTTACCTAGTAAAGGGATCGTGTCTGTGGTAAAGATATTGTTGGACTCCAACCTGAAATATTAAATTTGACTACGTATAGATTCAACGTGTATATCTCTAATCTCCCTCTGTCCTACTAAATCCTAGCCTTAGCTATTTATATTAAAGAAGAATTTACGGCTCAAGGCAAGAACTAGATCAGAGTAGCGAGGCAAGGCTACATTTAGCTACTTTTCCGACCTAATCGTACATGTACTCTATTTTAGAACCAGTTTCCCCTTTTCACTTTCACTGCCTTTAAACGAAACTTCCTTTTCCCTTCCTCACGCAATAAAATGAAAGAGAAATTTCATTCCTAGTTTATTCAGTCACTCAGAATATCTCAGTCACTGCTATTTTCATCGGATTCATATTGTAGAAAGTTTAAGTCTCTATTCTCCTCTATATTACAAACGAACAATAAATGCGTCGCACTAAGTTTTCAGATATACACATTCTTACATAAGCTATGTAAATTGCTCAAACGTGTGCAGTATCGAACAGAATTTTTTTACGCAACATAAATAACGGAATATTTTCATTTACTGACTAAGCTTGAGATTGACTACAGACATGTTTTATGCAATGAAATAACTTTCTTTCCCATGCTGAATCAACGAATCAAAAGTCTGCTGTTACCCAAGCATTCAACAAAAGCCAAGTATAAGTGTAAAAATAGGTACTGGCTGCTGTTAGACTGAAACTCGATTCCAATTCTTATATTACACACAGGTGTACCTATCGAGTTTTTTCGAAATGTTGTCAGATTTCCAATAAAAGAAATGTCGATATCCCCCTTCACCCAGCATTAAAGTAAACGGTAATAAACGAAACCCATTCATTTGTTTTTCCGCTTCTAAGTAGCTCATGATAATAACTTTCTCATTCAAACTCTCACGCTGTTGTCTTCACAAGGAGTTTTTGTTGCTTTTACTAATAATTGTTTAATATAAAACATAGTAAAATCATAATTATCCTTTTAATAAAATGAGTTAGATCATTGCATTCTTTCAACAGAGTTTTGGAGTATCCTTTCCATGAAAGATTAGATTTATCAACGAACGCATTGTACCTATTTTCAGACTAGCTAAAGATAGAAATTAAGATATAAATAAAGAGCATGTACTTTACTTAATCGATCCGAAATCTAATAAGAATGAAGAAATAAATTATTTTTCCATGTTCTTATTGGCTAAATTTTGTATCTTAAGCCAAGTAGTGCAGCAAACTTAGGTTTCTCATTTAGGAGAAATTTTAGCTGAGTAATGAGGTGGAATTTGGCGGAAATGGCTGTTTACTTTAGTCAGAGCGTGTAGTGCTGAAAGAGCTGGTTAAAAGGTATAGACAATTAGTTTGGGGGAATAGAGGGTCGAAAATTGAGTTCACGCTCCGAAAGGTAAGACTACATTACGGCTGTGCGGTCTGTTCGTTCTGACTCAATCCAGAAAATCGACTCTTTCGTTCGTTTAGATTAATAATGTAGTAGTAAGTAGTTGAGCTAGGAGAGAGAGGTATACTTTTAAAGAAGACTTTCTCCTGACTAAAGTCACGAGAATTGCCTATAACTTGTAAGTGAGTAATACAACTTTACAAGTTAAGTGGCAAGGCCAAGGCTAAGAATACATTCGAGATCTATAACGTAGTCAGGACTATCTTTCACTTTATACTCTGGGATTAATTCATACTTATATTTAGAAGTAAAGTTGGTGTATAAAGAAAATGTAAGGTCGTTTAGCCACTGTACTGTACTCTATGTGTATTTAGTTACTGTATTCTACTTGCTATCTATATTTAATAGTAAAGTTCTAGTGTAGTTGATGTTATAAATAGTACAGGACATAGTTAGAATGTTCAGGTAAGGTTTTTCATGTTGATGTACCTACGTACTTCCCATCTACTTCCCTATTTCTCCGCTACCATATCACATCTAGGGCTATTTAAAGTATTTTGGATGCGTCCCATGGGATGCTGATGCCACAAAATCCTCTTTTAAAGGTCGAAGGTACAACTCCTGCTTTAGAGGACACATCCGCTACAACAATACATTACAGAAAGATCTTACAAGTTGAATTCGACTGGGTACCTTTCCCTTTTGTAACTGGGATTCTTTACAGGCAGTTAGAGTCCTGTAACTACAAAGAGAAACAGTAGCAATTTTCTCTTTGTGAGATTGGCTTATCTTTTGACTTCATTCTACTTACACTGCGTACAGTCGAATACATTTATTTTTCCTTCCGGTTATTGCGAAAGCACACAAATAAATTTTTAATTTCATTCTCTTTCCGCAAGGCGCACTGAAAGCCATTGTGGCTTTCACGGTTCTTTCATAATAATATTCTCTCCAGTCATGCGTGAACATCTTCAGCTTACTGTGACTTTAACAAATAAATTTTTAATTTCATTCTCTTTCCGCAAGGCGCACTGAAAGCCATTGTGGCTTTCACGGTTCTTTCATAATAATATTCTCTCCAGTCATGCGTGAACATCTTCAGATTACTGTGTGACTTTAGTAGGGGTATATATTCTGTACAATAGAAAAGTCATTCCATGTACAAGAATTTATTCCATCGACACTGGAAGACCTTGTAAAGCGAAACAAGTTTAAATACATTTCACTTAATTACACGAATATACACGTGTTCTACATTTTTTCTACTCACATCTTGGAAAATTTATGGTTTTAGCAGCTTAATTCTAAAATAAATGTGTATCTCTAGTGGTAAAAAATTAAAAGAATTCAATTTACAACTTTAACAAGTGAAAACACTTGAGATCGTCCTGTTTTTGTTATTTACTAGGCCTTGAAGCAATAAGTTATACAGAAAAAATCTACAAACCCTCTTTGTCAAACCAAATGCGGAACAGGAAAAAACTTAGCTTTTCCTTGTTACATTCTTTTATCTCATTTGAATTTCGAATGTTGAAGTTAGAAGAATATTGCTAGACAACTCTTTGTCCAGTTTTGCATTAACATTCAGGCAGAGCGACCTTTTTGCCAGTCATTTGAACTCTTGACTCTTGAGAATAAGAATGTCAAGTTTTCAGCTTACAGAAATATGCTAGTTGGCTCCTGCTCCTTTAAAGTTAACACCATGCACATCCTTTCACAAACATAACTATTCAACTAATAGTGTACACAAGCGAGGAGGGCAACAATTTAGAGACGAACATTTTCTTGGCAAACTAGGAATACGTAATAAGTTCTAGTTGATAAAATTGCTGAATTTTTAAGGAAACTATTTAAAACTTGCGACGAAAAAATTTGTTTCTGTTACTGTACAGCACGTTTTACCATCTCTGGGACTGAATTCCTCGTCTCATGGGCTCCATGTACAGAAATTATTTTCTGAAGATTTCTAAATATTACTTCCATCCGCTATGCACCATGTAATGTACTTCCATTTTATACACTGCACGTGTGAATCTATGTATGTTAAGTTTTTTAATAAGGCTTAAGGGATTCTTTACTGATTTGGAAGAAGTAATTCAAATAAATTATTTGTTATCCCTGCATAAAGCGTCAGAGCGTAAGTTACTGCAGAATCAATTAGCATAAACTTTCAATTTTTTCTTATATCTTTCCATACCAAATAGGATCTGACAACTTTCTTCCCCATGTGCTTCGTATGATATTCATTGTAATTGAACTACGTAGGAAATTAGTAAGATTATAAAATCACCGCTGAAACAGTGTCAGTTTAATTTAAAAAGTTGACTTTTCAACATCTGCTTAAGGTTACTGTAAAGCAAAAAGGGAACGTAACGACAGACGATTCCTACCTGTAATAAATAATACTCATGACATGGAATATTATTCTAATACTGATAATACTTACGTCGATGCATGATAATTTTAAATTCAGTATGTGTATTGTACTGTACAGAATCTTGGTAAACTCTTGGTATTATCACAAACATTATTTTTACACGTGTAGAAATGTACATGCTTTTAATGGGTGCCAATTACATGCTAATCAACCGGCAGACATAACTTCAATCTGTCATTGGAAAGTATTTCTGTCTGAATTCCATTTAGTTTCCATCCATTTTCCCTATATATGCTTACCGATGAATGCTGCAAAAACTAAAAAACATGGGCAATAAATAATTCTCTAACTGGTTTACCAAAAGCTCATAAATGACAATGTCAAAACTGCATTAAATAACATCGGTATATAAAAATACCATTTTATCTTAGAACTCTCTTTTCCACGCTTTTAGTTCATGCATAATTTTGACAACATGTACCATACTTTTATCATTTAATATGTCAAAAGTCAGCTCTTCTGTTTGAAAGGTTCAAGAAGAGCAAACTGAATCTAAATAAATTAGAAACTGTGAAGTTAGGTTGTTTAATTTTGTTCATGAAGAAGATTTCTACTTTTGTATCTATGTACCAGATGGTAAATTAAGTAGTTCATATACGTGTATAGTGTAAGTAGTATTGTAAAACTTTGTTACACAATAATAATTATCTATGGATGTAAAGATGTAATTATACTTAATTTTTTTAAATATAGATGAGCTCTGCCTGCAAGATGTCTGTGAAAAAGAGATAGGTAAACGCTGTGAATCTTCTGTGCTAATGTTCTCATTTTTTAAGTATATAGTTCAAGAAGTACGAACTGAGTCAGTCAACGTACTTAAACCATAGCAAATGGCTTTAGCTATGAAAGATGTGAAGGTAGCTGTTATGAACATGCGCTAAATTATCTTATCATCTACTGATATTGAGAATAGCAGAAGAGGAGATGATGGAGTAACTAATTGTCAGCTTAAATAGAAACGAAATCCCACAAAGCATCAATCCGTATCACAAAAAGGTATCAAAATGAAAGGAAGACATACAAATCGTGAGGATAAGAAAAGAGAATGAAAAAGGTAAAGCTAAGCACTCTAAAAGACTACAATAGACAAATAAAATACGTTTAATAGGTATGATATGAAAGAACACCCTGAAAACAAAGGTGGATTCCTCTAAAGCTCAGGCAAAGTGCAATGCATTTAGTCAATGTCGTCTTGTAAAGTGCATTTACACCGTGACATTCATTTCGTTCAAAGAGCAGAACACTTTGGTTCTTAGAAAAGGCAATTGTGGGTTCCTACCTACATAGAAAACCATTTGCTCACAATCAGCCAGGATTACATATTAGAGACGAGGAAACAATTGGCCATCCTGCAGATTATTCGAGATTTATTAGTGTTTCTATCTGAGAAACATCAATAAAACATTCGACAGGTGCAAAGCAAACTAAGGATGGGTTCTCTTTTCTTTATTTCTCTTTGTTTCTCTATGATTTTGTTCTTTGCCAGCTTATATTATTACCTATTATTATTCTGCTTCCAGAACTAAAACTAAGTATAGTTAATGGCATCCTTCCTACCGACACAGTGGATATTTTTGTTCAATGGCAATTGTCACTAAGTCATTGTTGAATATCATTACTTACTTTGATTTGCATTTACTTAGGTAACTTTAGTAGCTATAAATAACTTTTTCAATGTTCGCTACAGGCGTATGTTTTATAAAAAGAGATCCAAGGACTCATTTTATTGTCTAAGTTCATGCCACTTAGTTTCAGACAATTAAATGCGTCGTCTTTAATGCAACACAAAAATTCAGCCAGAAATTCTGGTAAACATTTCAGAATTGGCCATTCAAAATTGCATCACATAAAGAGGAAAATACTGAATGAATTTCAATGTATGTGCCAGCTTTTGGATTATGAGAATCAGTCAATACGTGACTATGACATATTGCTAACAATAGGCTAATACTGCATGAACACATGTGGGTGTGTTCTACACTTGAGGTTAATAATATCGTTTATGTATAGGTGTAAGTGTTTTACTCACAGCTTAAGTCGTAAAGGCAATTTGAATTTTCTTATGATGACATGACAGATCCACTTTTATGTTAGACTGACTAATAAAGTTAAGAAATCTCCTGCTTGATCTCTGGTATTTCTCGATTTTTGTGCGGAAATAACTGATGTACGTGTACAGATGCGTATCTCAGTTTTTATCCCTTTGAATTGAAATTGTATGCCAGCCAGTGCCAGTATAATGTAAAAATACGAAAGATATGGCAGGACTAGGACAGGAGTACAGGAGGTAATAAAACGAGAGATCGTAGTCTAGAGAGTCTATTCACAGGGTTTTTTGGCCATAAACCATAAAATGTCGCGTTTTTTGGAACCTTTCTTGAAATACTGTTAAAATAATGTCAGAAAAATTGGGTGCATGTAGAAATATAGTATGATGTATGGATTATTGAAGTACGAACAAATTGGGGCCTTTTTAGTACTAACGTATATTTTTAATGGCTTTCCCAGTACTTTATCACTTGCTACATATTTTGATTCGAAAAGAAGAGATTTTCTAACTTAGCTTTACATTTCTTTAGCCACTGCCTTGTCATGCCTGATACGGCAAGATAAAAGTAGAGTATGTCATTCAAGTGAGAATATACAAATTAAAATAAAATGTCTAGACTCACAGAGACTCGAGATTGCGGCGGATAGTTTCACAGCCACTCATATCAGAAGAATTACTCTTTTGGACTTTTTCAAGGGGTTATAGGATTTTAGACGTTAGTAGACTCTAGGATGAAATTAGAAGTAGGTCAGAATAGTATTATTTGTTAAAATGTCAAAATACTTCAGACTTCCCTTGTAATCTGTTTTCGTGCATATTGATAGGGTTGCATTAAGGAAAAAGTGGCTTAGTCACTACGCTTTTGTCTGACTTGATACTCTTTGCAAAATCCTCTTTAATCCTCTGAAAATCTTGCAGAGAAAATTCATTTCAAGAGCAGCACTAGCAATGCTCGCTGAAAGATATCGCCAACAAAATAAGATAGGATCAGATAGAATAGCTATAGCAAAGATTTCCCATTGGAGTCTTGAGGAATGATTTCCTTTAAGAAAAGACAAAGAAAATCCACCGAATGCAATGCCTTTTCCCAATTCAGAATATCCAATAAGTATCTACCTAATGCAATGGGACATAGCAACTGAAGAAAGACAACGACACGACACTGCAGAACAGACAGGTTTATATTCTATATGTTTCAGATTTAGTCATTTTAACTGTTCTGTGCCACAAGATCACATGAAAAATCAATGTTCTTCGTGAATCTGAGAAATAAATGCATGGCTTTCTAAAATAGAGTGACCTTTGGCATTTACAAATCACAAGGAGAAACGACGATCTGAAGATCCTACATACATACATGAGAATATCTCTACTTCGCTTCGTGAAGAATCGAATGCGGAATATAGCTATAGACGAAGACGACCTAAGGTGTAAATCAAATGCATGTAATTCGAAACTGAGATGGAAAGGTAACGTACCTACTTACGACTTATACCTCACAAACTCACAATTCACAAGAAACAGATTGAATAAAATGTTCTTTTTCTGTGTAACAAGCCGCATAAATTCACTTTTTGAATCTTATACTATTCGAAACACTGTTACATACTTAACATTACATTTTTGAAATGTTGAAAATGAAATTTACTATTACTAACTAGATAGATAGGCATTTGAAGTGAAAATATTATCAGAAAATCAAACTATTAATTATGGCTCATAATTCACTGCGATGAACGAAGAATCAACAGCTTTCGTATAGTGGAAACGATGTTTCAATTGATTTGATTCTTTATATTAAATGCTTCTTCCAATACATAACACCCAAGACTTTTCGTAATTAGAAGTTAGAAGGTCTTAAATGAAACAATAACAGCATAAATTAATGGAACAATAATATTTAGATTTAGCAGCATTTACTTAAAGAATGCGACAATTATGACAGCAGCAACACTGTAAATAAATACATGTTATAATTGACATTGTAAGTGCAGTAAGTGTAATAGCCATAAAACAGTGGCTGCAACGCAGTTAATGGGAGACGTGGGTTCGAGTCCCACCGCGGCAATAGGAACTAACCTTTGTAATTTGTAACCTGGCTATACGAATGTTACTTGTAGTTTATCCGCATGCGGAGTTACTTTATCCGAAGGCGTAATTTAGTGTTACTAATCTATGCGGCGCCGCAAATGAGTAACATCTACTACTTGTAGTTTATCCGCGTTAGGGGCAGCTAGCAGCTGTAGAAAGTTGATACTTGTCGTTTATCCGGAGCCGGAATTCACTGTTACTATCCTATGCGGTACCGCAATTGAGTTACTCAGCTTGTTATAGAATTTGGGATATTGGTAGCTATTTAGCCGTGAAATAATCCGAATGTGGATTATGGTTAAGGGTACAGTCTTTCAGATCTTTTGGCAAAATGCGACACAAAGTTTAACTTCGA
>JABASI010005731.1:0-11877 GCA_019776505.1 Tomocerus nigrus
AATTGAAAATCAATAGCACTTATGCGGGTATCTACAATCTACTGTCATCTATGTTTTCACCCTTAAATATTTAATGGACACTATACAAGACAAATTGAGAATTTCTGAATAACACACAGAATTTTGCGTTATTTGTGGATAGCAATCTTTCTTGATCAGTACAATTGCAATTATTTCATTTCCATTCTGCTTACTACTTGTACTGTGCCCACACACCTTGTACCTGAAATATTAATAACATTGTTGTGTTTTTAGTTATTACACAAAAGAGAAAATGAGAAGATTTTCTTTGATTTGGTTTCCACTTACAATGTAAATGGGGACAAAGACTTGTTAAATTAGTGTAATGGATTTTTTGAATTTTGAATTGAGAAATATGGAATCTCTTGGCAAATAACTGGCTTGAAGTGATGGTATGTAAATGAGAGCCTCGCCAGCACGGATGGATTTAAGCTTACATTTGCAGAAAAAGATCTTTTGAAATGAAAAGAGAATTCATTGAGCGATATTGCCACTTTAGAAGTGTATGATGGTCCTTAGCTCTTCGCCTTATGCTCTTCATCTTCCTACTTCCTACATTTGTATCAGCAAAATTGTTAATGGCTTTTCCCTGTACTTAGCTCAAGTCCCATAATGAATTTGATTAAATTTTCTATAGATACTATATATACATTCTAAAGGCTGTCAGTTTAACCTTCCATAGCATTACACATGCAACATCATATCATGCATACAAGATTAATTGATACTTTGTTGAGTTGCGTATATTATGATACTGCTGCTGTCGCGTATAAATAGCTGTAAGTGTAACATACATATGAACATTGACGTACTTCGGCTAAACCTAAAAGTAATGTTCTTTTGTTGCAGAGCTAATGGAATCTCTCTCTTTTTTAAGAATGACGGAATCTTTTATTTTGATTTGTATTTAATTGGTCAAAGTTCAGTCTAATCATTCCATTCATTCCACATAACAGACAACTAATTGTCTTTGAACGTAATACAGGGAATGAAATCATGGAATCATCCAGGAAATCTTTGCAAATATCTATCACACAACTTTTTTTGTTGCAGATGATGAAAATCCAGCCGTTGCATATTAATAGTCAATAGAGACGTTATAACTGTCCCTAAACACCTCCGAGAGAATCTCTCCCTGCCGTAATTATAATGCAAACGCATTTGTGCGGTTTTTGGAGTAGGTTGTTGTAAAGTTGAGTTTAGCGCATGGTTTTTGTGCATGTATGCATAGACAGAGTAATCTTCAAGTATATCCTGATGCTTAAACATTAGAGCGCAGTTTAACGTGTCAGCTTGGTTAAATATAGCTCAAGTCAACAACTCAACTCGACTTTGTCCTAATTTCTGATTAAAAATGCATAGAAAGAGAGCACCAAGCGAAGTTCTAACAGGAGCTTTAGATTTTACAGGCCAGGCTCCACTAAACTTCGTATTGTACCGTACCGGACAAAAAGTACAGTATGAAAAAGCGTACATTTCTCCCGTTCATGCACCATTCTTTTTCATTTCACCTTGTTCTCTACATTATTCTATTTTACTTAATAGCCCTTGGAGCTAAATATCTGATATTATAAGCTCTAGTTCAACATCAACAATCTACATAGGTTACTAAAGAGCACCTGCACGTGCTCTATGGTATTGGCAGGGTTGCGGTTGATGAAATCAAGTGGCTGGGCTTAATTGGACAAAATTGATTTTATCCTTCTTCAATTTGTTTGACCGGTTGAAATAGTCTGTTACCCATCACCGCATTTTGTCCAATTTTTTCTAACATGGAGACAAAATGATAAAATTTTAATTTCGTCCGGAAATTATACTGGTACATTCCTGATCTAATATTATCATGTAACTTTAACTAACCTTCTAACCTAAAATATAACCTAAAATCATGCAATGATGTATGGTAGCGACTTAGCGAGTTACCTTAGAGCACGTGCAGGTGCTATATCGTAACTCGGGTATATAACACTATTTACTTTACTTATAAGACAGACAGACAAGAAATAAAGCACAGGACAAGGCTTTCTTTTTTGACAACGTTACACAATTCCACGTAACCTATCTCAACGAGATGCCAAACTCTGTCGTAATGAATGAGAAGAATATCTATATCTGCTATGCAGTGCTAAATATGTGTACCATTCCATTAGTATCATCATCATCATTGTGACATGACCATGGTTAAACTATTTGGGCCAAGTCGAGTTAACTAGGTTGATTTCACTGCGTGCTACACATAAAGTCACAGTGTTAGTGTTACTACTACACGAGGAGGTAAATCTCCTTATTGTGCTCAGTTTTGCTAAATAATATCACAAATGCTATCTGTTGTGCCTTGTGGACTTTGTAACGTTATGTGAATATACTTGATGCTGTGATATCTCAGAAATCCCACTGTGTTTATGTGCTGAATGAAACAATGATGGACAGTTGACGCACATCGCGTCGAAACATATCATCCTTTACTATTACGTCATATTATCTCTATTACGTATGTAAATGCAAAAATCAGATGTTTGGATCTTTGTGAACTTTTGAATGCAGTTTTACTGGTTCAACAATTTATTAGCACGTACACACTACATAAAATCAACTATTCCATAAAAAAAGACGTAACGCAAATAAAAATTACTAAATAAATAATACAATGCACACATTATCCGTTAATAATCTACTTAGTGTTTGTCGATATTATACACTTGAATTACGTAGTTGAAATTGATATTATTATTTCACTGTAATAAATAGTTTCATTGCACTAGTACGTAGTATCGTATCGTATGATTATGATGTCTGCAATTTCTATTTACTCTTGCAACACGATTCAAATAGCTATCTGCTGATACGTATACGTATTAAGTACCTAGCACACTATAACAATTCAAAAAAATTACAATATCACACTATTAGTATTTACTATAGACAATTTTAACATGACGAATCAAATTCTTCCGAATTTGGGTGTGCACTTTGGCCGTTGGAATTCCTTATCATCAGAACGAAATGTGTCCGTAGTGCAAATCTATGCCTACTGACCAATGCAACTATTTTAGTTAATTTAATACCTAAGTTTAGTGACCACAAGATGAGACACGTATAAATAATAATATTTTAACTAGGTATTAACATTATGTAAGCACGAAAATAATCTACGATACCCCATTAATATTTACCATGCTGATGACAGCTGAGAGCTGACTCATCATGTCATAATCATAGTACAAAAATACAACCATGGGTAGTGGTCTTAACATTTCGACGTATTTAATCTGGTAATAAGAATTATTGTATTATTTAATAAAGCAAAACAAAAATGTGCTTTTAAAATTGTAAAAAATGTGATACTAGGAAATGGATGGGTTTGTCCATCTTTATTGTGAAAGATATGTCTTGTGATATTTGATACTCAATGTATCTTATCATGAGAGAGATTTTAGGAGAGGGAGCTACAGTATCTTTATCCGTATATATTTTAGCAATTTATAAACTGGTCATGCTTGAATGTGTAAACACAGAATAGATTTAGGAGTGAATTCTGCTCACACACATGTTTCTCCCTTCCTTCCTTGTTGTCTAGTAGTGAAGTGAGATGCTACTTATGCTCCATGGCATAAGTGAAATGCGAAGGAAAGCGGAAATGTATTTACGTGGCTCTGTGAAACAGAGTTGGACGGATTTCGTTTCCTTCCGACAGACACACAGTAGCCCATAATAGTACACAACGATTCAAGTAAATTCTTAAAGACCATCAAAATGATGGCTCCTTATCTTCTACTGCTGTTTACTTAGAAGTTGAAGACTGTGAATAGTGAATGCATCTGCCATTGATATTTATTAAATATGCGTAGGATGTCTAAATGTCTAGTTAGCAGATATACCTAAGTAAAATAAAAATCAATCTGCAATTGCACTAATGCTAAATCCAGCTAAAATTGAAACAGGATGCTGCATTTTTTTTCTCGTGCAATAAATCAAAGAGTTTTTATACAGGGAGGACAACAGAAACTCATCCCTTCAACAATGCTACAAATGAGAAAGTAATAAAAATAATTTGAAGTCCTAAATTGCAAGTTTTTTTTTCAGGCGAAACTCCTTCGTCTAAAAGATTTGCTTGGTTTTAAAGGGTAAACGTATAGAATGTTGAACTGTATATTTTTCCCAAGCTCATCACCCTGTACAAAAGTAGTTTTAGTTTTAGTATAGAGGAGATATATGGTGGAAAGGCTGGAATATGTACGCATATACATAATCCATCGGATAGCAGAGCATTTATTCTCTGAGTTTTCTCATGAAATGTGTTCTGGCTTGTTTCTCATATCACTCTCTGTGAGTCTCTCGAATGTTTAGTTAGTGTAGCATGTGAAAATCTTGGAGAAGTGGTAAATGTTGTAAAGAGTCTTTCTTCGTCTCAGTCAGATATGTTTTATGACAACTTCATGCACACGTTACACAACGTCTATTTGCACTATCAAGGAAATGATTGAGGAAATGAGGATGTTATTCGCGCGTAGAGCACATTCAGAGGAATTGTAGACTCAGTGACTCTGCTGTTGAAAATCTCAGGATTCCTATATGCCTCATCGTGTATCATCTTTCTAGTGTAAACCTAAGTGACATGCCATATGAAACGTGCAGTAAATAAAGTACCTATGTATATCTAATGCAGATCCAACCTATTTATAAGACAAGGGCATTCCGACTCGACGAAACTCAACTCAGAATGGGAGAGCAAGGAAGATCTCATATTATTTTCTCTCTATACAGTCAGATTTAGATTCAGGGTCTCTTATTCTATACCTTCTCTTACTGCTCTATTAATAATAATATTCCACAGTGCTTTTACACTTGCGTTTTCCGTTTTCCAAGGAAATAAACCATTGTAAAAACGACTGTAAAAAAACAGCGGTAAAGGCAGAATAAAATTTACATGCTGGAAACATTTGAAAATTTTTAAGGAAGACAAAGTTTGTCCGAAAACATTGGAAACATGTCAATTTCACGGTATTAAAACGTGTAGGAGTTACACTGGTAAAAACATGAACACGAAGTGTAGTGATTACACGGGTTTTGACATCCCGACGACATATAGCGGTTACACAGGTAAATCCCACCTGCTATATTATGTAAACCGTGTAAAAGGTCAAGGGATCATCCGAATGACCCCATTTTCTATGATATCTCCGCCTGGACCCCAAAGCACGCATATTTAGGTACACAAAATGAAATATCTCAAACCATTCATGAGTTATTGCAGCAACGGACGGACAGACAGACATTCAGACTGGGAATTCCCATAAATCAGCTACCTCTGCTTTTAATAAAACTCTTCTATGGCGGAATTGTGTATCAAGTGTATAAAATACTTATAAAATAGCACCATTAAAACTGATTGCCTGAATTCAGTTGTATGACAGAGAGTGAGAGATGTGCTCGAAGAAATGTTTTTCGTTGCCCAACAGCCATCGTCACATTTTTTGTAAATGCGTAGCTCGTCCCGGAATCTCACACCGGTCACAATCATAACAAATAACAGGAAATTGTCCTATTGACAAAACTTGAATCAATTCTATGACCTGATTGCTACATAACATAGAAATTACACAATATTTCTGTACACAAAGTTTACACATGACGATGATAAATCATTTAAAAAATAACTGAGAAGGACGTTATTCATGCCAGGGCTTGGTAACTATCTTCACTGTGTATTTCTAAAAGGTGGACTTAACTTCCCAAAGTGTCAAATCATTTTGTTAGGTACATTGTAACATTATGCTTAGAATCCTAGTAATCTATCTATAAACATAAACTGCTTAAAGCTGAACAAGCTTACTTATTGTTATCTCGTTCCATTAGCAAGTTGTAGCAAAGTCCCTTTTATCCACGAATATTAACCAAAGACTCAGAAAATTTCAATGCTAATCCTTTTGGCGAAACCCTCATCATGAATTTTCTCTTACTTATCGTTATTTAGAATGAATGTAAGCATAATCGTTCGTTTTACTTGCGTCATTCAACTCAAAGCTTTGCCTTCTAACGAAGATTTTATTAGTTTTAGTGGTCTATTAGAGAATCTGCTGTTGAAAATCCTCGCATATCTCAATATTACTACATATGTGTGGATTTCTATGCTGTGATTCCCATCCACAAATTCACTCTTGTACATTTTATACTCTTAAGGTTGGCGTGACTTGGTCCTACTGCCTGTGTATTCCCACTCCACCAGATAGCAAATTACTGGATCTGTAACGGATGAAAATCGGACAAAGTTGATTGACATCGACAGATGAACTATCCACGAGCCTCCATAGCCCTCCAACATTTTCTAAATTTTCATCTGAAACGCAGAAAAACGTGTCGCACCTTTTGGAGCGACTCAAATAAAAAGGCGCGAAAGTTCTTTTTGCATCAAAAACATCTGGCGGCGTTTCAGATGAAAATTTGGAAAATTTTCGAAACTTGTGAGCCTCCTGGATAGTTTATCTGTCGATGTCAATCAACTTTCCCATTTTCATCCATTACAGATCCAGAATCCAGATATTTGCTATCTGGCAATGGAGTGGGAATGCACACGCAAAGGCACACCAACCTTAAAAGCAGCATTATCTTTCTGTCTTCAAATGAATCATATTTTGTGTTTAAGGTAGACAAATGGTAGATATCTTTCCAAATGGACACATTCAAGCTGTTGTTGTGTTGCACATTGCATATAGTGCATTCGCTTTGTACCTTATAAAGTTGACGTGGCTCACGAGCCAATTTTATGAGTATTACGAGCTGACTAAAATAGAAAGTGTTTATTGTACACGGTCTTCCTCCATAAATCACATGACCTTTGAAAATTGAACATAACAATAAGAAATATTGTTTATTATCCTAAGGTTGTTGCCAATATTATACTTAAATATAACTATAGTGCCATTATTCCCGTCCCCCAAATGCCCAATCTTACTTTAAATGTCAAATAAGAGTTTTCTTTTCAAAGGTCTCTCTCTCTCCATATTGTTGTGCATAGTTTAGTGTTGCCATTTTATGTTTTGCCCTATAGGTGTATCCATATATAATGCCCATTTATGTACACTATGGTTATCATTATTATATTAAAAATATATATGTCCCTAGGTAATTCAATTTGAACTGACATATGGCAGCTGGAAATAGAAGTGTATAATTTGTCCTTTGATTTATGCAATAAAGGCACACAAAGACATGTTCTTACTAAACGATAGAACAGAACATTTTGCTTATGTCTCTAGCTCTCCGCAGCTCTCCAGCCCATATGCATGTTTTATTGCGTATCTAGTTAGCTTGTGTGCCTGATATTCGTATGGAGTATAAAAAATGATATTATTATGAACACGCCATGCATTCTACGTATTAATCTGATTTCTCTATTTACATTACTGAGTAAGCTGCCTTCTCATAAATTTTTTAACTTTACCATTCCATGTTATGTAGGTGTTTGCATTTGTTGGTAATAGTTAGCAACTCAATTTACAGTAGTATAGTGAGTTGACAACTGAACCTATATAGGTATGCTCAATGCTCTAAGCCAATTTATAATATGACAAAAGCATAAACAATTACAACAAAACTGTTAGTTGGAACGTAACAGGCGGAAATATTAGAGTTAAAGTTGCTTTATGGAATTTCTTGTTGTTTTAAATGTTGTAAATGTTGTAATGGATGGATGGAAGGAGAAGGATGCAATGAATACCAAAGGCAGAAACTGTTAGTTGAAACATAACAGGCGGAAATATTAGAGTTAAAGTTGCTTTATGGAATTTCTTGTTGTTTTAAATGTTGTAAATGTTGTAATGGATGGATGGAAGGAGAAGGATGCAATGAATACCAAAGGCAGTCATTGGATATTCATTTGCATAATGCTATTAAGGCTAGTGTTACACCTTGTTAATGATAATATTATTTTAAGGAACAGATAGAGATAACAACCAACATGCCTAGGCAGGGTATTATAATAAATTGTCAACTTTATTATTTCCTTACATTATGGCAGTATTAAGGGGGGCTTGTAATTTGTTAGCGGAAGAATTAACATTTTTTATGGTTCGTCGTTGTAAGAACATGTGTTGATTGCTCAACCTTATTATCTTGAGGGCGTTACTGAAGAATTTGCATTTCCGCTTCCCGCCCAACGAATTACCAAAAAAAAATGCATGTAAATCGCAAAATTCAGATTCTGAGTTTGAAATTACGTACAAATAAAAATACAAAAAGAAAATGCTGGGGAAAATCTTTAGAGATCATATTCTGCATTTTTGGGTTTTTGTATTTTAAGCATGAAAATATTTTTTTACATTCCTCCCCTCCCACTCCACATAGCCCCAAATTGAAATTTTGAAAATCGTTCAATCATAATCCCTAGATAAATAAGGGTAGACTATGTCATGTCAGCGTCGGTAATCTACGTTACCCCGTTTGGCTGGAATTAGGAATTTCTCGAGTGGTAGCCCCCCTTAAAAGTGAAATGATATTATAATAAAATATTATAATTATAGTTTGCTAAGTATATTAGGGACGTATATTTTAGGAATTTATACGCTCGCTTTGTTCTTTGACGTCTGATTCCATTCTAAACGGCTAGTGTTCATAATTAATGCCCTTTATAAGCCATAACGTAATGTAAACAGTAATGTGAGAGTCTGAAATATGAGAGTGGAGTGTGGGGCTGTCGTCGTCACTCTCCCCCCTTCTGTATTAAGCGCCTTGTAATTGCTACTGTTGTTTTGTTGACTGGAAAGAATTGTTTCTCATGTCCTTCTCCGTTTCATGCCATGTCTTCATCTGTCATCTGTCACATCTATTCTTATTTCTTTTTATATCAACATGCATTTTATATGCAGTTTCTACTTGAGTTTCGTTATTTTTCATTTTCAATTTCACTACTTCACTAAATACATCACAACTGCCATGTTGTTCTCCAGTTCGAGTTATAACTAATAATACTTCTCTTCTAAGATTACTTTTACTTCAAGGTGATTCATTTCATCTGATGTTTCGGAAATATTATACTAAACAAATATTTGTAAATCTACCTAAGACTAATTTATTCATAGATCGTTCGTACTAATTGCTTAATGCAATCATTTTAATCTCTCGACTCTTTTTAGTACAATACATACAATTGCCCAAGGACTGTTATTGTAACTTGTACTTCTAGAATGTAGGTCTGTAAAGGCACGTAGTTACTACATTATCAACAGTCGAGACACTTCTAAGAATACAGCAAAGATATTTCCAAGAATTATAGCACAGTTATTGTACAAATTGAAAATACAGCCCGGTCAATATGGAACTCAATAGTGTCCCTTTTTTATCTAATTGTTTTCAATTTAATTCAAGACAAGTTTCGTTTTATGACAATTGATAGATTTAGTTTTTATTGTGTTGGTTTGGAGGAATCTGTGTAATTTTGTTGCATATTTAAATGATTATGAATTTTTGAGCATTAATTTGTATTAAGCTTTTCAACGTCCTAAGTCTGGTAAAGAAAGTGAGATGACGCTAATATATGTACAATACTTATTACAACTATTTCCAAGTACGAGTTAGCATGAAATTATTATGATGATAGTTATGAATGAATGAAAAGATTTCTTGTTATGATGACACTAGTTACAAGACAAAGACAGATGATTTGATTATGAAGGCGGAAAAGGAAAATGAGTATACGTAAAAGAAATGAAAGGACATTATGACATGGCATGAATGGTATAATGGTATCCTGTCTACGGACTGATTGGAAAAAATATTCCTGGAACTACATAATCGTATACAACCTGGAATACATCATAGAATTTACAACAGAATTCATGCTCTGATTGGGAAGACAACATGCAATTCAGTTACCTGTACGCTTTAATCATCCAGTATCACTGTCTGATCACGTTGAACAATAAGTCCCCGGTGGCAGTAGTCGAGTCTCTGCATCTTGCAACTAATTGGTTTTCGTTTTCTTTTTTGACATTGAAAAGCATGTCTAACAAAAACAGAGTTGTTATCTAAAAATAATAATTTGATTTGATTCTCATGATCATTATACTTGTATAGCTTTATCCTCTTATGGGACCATAATTTTATCTGATTGAATACGCAATGTTGTGCATTTGTATTAACTTTTTTGTAATCTTTTCATGTCCATAAGGATCGGATGATTCTAGGAACTTTTAATGAGGATTTTCTTTACCAAGGCATATTAATTCGTAGAATTACAATTGATAGTGTAAACTACCATATTATATCTATACTACGTCTATGTAGTGGCATTTTAATGTAAATTGGGAATACCATTATCTTCCAATATGTTTTCCAACAACTGGTGATGATGAGCACTGTTCCTGACTTGACGTGAAAACTAATTATCCTTAATAAGAGCACAACATCCATTCATTCATTCATATAAAAGGACTTTACTAAATATTAATTCATAAGTATATTCTGTTTTCGTACCCCGCGCATTCGTTTCTGAAAATGTCTGACTAATCATTCTACTAAAAAGCTTGCATAAATAAACGTTTCTGTACAAGACACAGACACAGTTGGCTAAAATGAATATGAACGAATTTCAGTTTTTTATTTTTGCGTAGGTACATAATATCCGTACGCCTTTCTTTGCTTTACAAAAAATCACATCACCACAAATAATTACTAATATTATGTTCGATTTTAAAAACACGACAGATTAACCAAAGGACCTGATACATATAAGTAGAAAAAATATACCACAGAAAAAATATACCGCGCAACATGACGATTGTGAATAGTAAAATATTTATTATTGAGTTTTAACGAATTTTCCTGATGTACAAAATGCAGAGCCTGTCCTGTAACGTATTCAGTTTCAGTTCAAGTCCAAGTGTCTCAGTCTTTTGTAGCTTATAATAGTCCTATACTTGTCTATAGATGAATCTGCGAATGTAGAATGCACAAGTATACGTACGTACAACGTAGAATATCACAATCACCGTGTGCATTCTAGATCTGTTCATTTCAAGGTGGGTGGACCTGAAATGGAACGAATCCAAATTTTCTTGTCATAATCATTTCATCTTGCTCGGATGAATTTCAATGGAAAGAAGTATTTACTTACGCAAATATTCTCCACCTGATCTTTCCCGTGAATGACTGTTATTTGCTAAGAGTAACAAGTAACAACTCTGGAAAAACTAAATTGAGATGGTGGAGATACAGTCAGAATTTTTACACCAAGAAGAATCTAAATTCTTCCAGCAAACAAAATCATTCTGTAGCAACAAAAAAATTCTATGAATATAAAACTGCAAAATTAGTGTACTTCACAATGATTTAGTTGATCAATTTGCATTTTTCTACGTCATCATAGCTTTAGGATGAAGGGAAGGTGAGTAGAGTGTAGTATGAGACATTTATGGCAGCTATTGTGCATTGTTTGTGTGCAGACTATCCTGTGAAATCAAATTCTCATGCAATTAATTTTGCTCAACTGTTTGGCCACTGTTGTCTGTCCTTTAATATTTTAAATCTGCTTTTATGTGCTGTGATAATAGTTATTGTTGTGTATCTGATTGAATATTATAACGTTATCTGCGTGTCTATTGCAAAATTGTTACAAGTAGTATTTCATATGCAAATGGTGGCGTTTTATTATGGTTACTACTATTATGATTTTGCATATTTAAATTAACAGTTACTGCATGCTGTGGTATTAATGGTAAAAGAGTTTCAGTACATATATAGCGTATAGGTATCTGCTGCTGAAATCAATGAGCATGGCAATCCCTTAATCCAATCCACCTACGCATTATTCTGTATATCTATCCTCCGTTTATTGCTTCAGCTCATCTCCCTCTCACCAAC
>JABASI010005732.1:0-11875 GCA_019776505.1 Tomocerus nigrus
CGTTTGCGCCCGATAAACGGTGATTTAAGCTACGTAAAATGGTAGCTCTATAGGTTGTTACTAGCACAGTCATCTACTTAGCACAGATAATGCCCATGTTATATTCGTTTTGTCATTACTTAGCATGGATTTAATATGTCACATATCTTTACATAATACCGTTTTAGAACGCTGTAGAATGCAGTCGTAGCTATTATATGTAAGGTATTAGCTAACACTATATTTCTATTCCCATCATTTTAATACTATCAAATGAAAAAATGATTAGGTAGGTACCAAAGAATATAGATTACTACATATTATACTAATACCACCTATACTTAGGTCAAAAATCTGCATGTGTCAACATAGAATATTGTTATATAATAATTATTACATATAATGTAATGCTTATAGGATTTGGGTTCCTATAGAATACTAAAACCTTATAGTGTTCAGATTATCATTCAGATTTCATTTATTCAACAAGAAGCAACCATATTTCAAATACCTAACCTATAGTGCCATTTTCACGCTCAGAACGCTAATCAATCATGGTGGGTATGCTTCTGTCTGTAGGTAGCTTGAATATGCAATTTAAACTGTGCGAGTAATGATGGTATAATTGTCATAAAGTTACATAAATACGTGTTCATGTCCCACCCAAACATACAAGTGCAAGTGTTCCGTGCAAAAGGCCATGATTGAAGCTGAATATTGCTTCTGAAAATTTGTATGACCTATGGCAGCCGAATTGTGTTTTCAAGTGGAAAACCACCTTTCCAACCACATGCAAGTTTTAACTTACTTTTTTCATTGACATCACAATTCAATGTATGCTATTTATGTTCTATTTTCTATTCACGTTCTACAGCACCGATTTCGAGAATTTCAGTGGTAGCATTAAGTTTACAAATGATGATTATAAAATGTAGTATCACTAACAATAGGTACGCAGCAAAGTCTATGAATGCAAAATAAAAACTTAACCCCTTCCCTTTACGCTCCCTTCGGCCCCTTAACGAAAGAATATCTTGATGGAACTATAATACTATATGATAATTTTTATGATGAGTAGGAATAAAAGACAGCTTACAAACAAGTTCGAAAACCAAATCCACCCGGAAAGTTAAGCAGAATAAAGCTGAACAGTGATGAATGAGCGAGCTTCAGAACTTGAACTAAAATTTTTCACTCAACTGAGCCAGAATACAGAATACCTGAAATGAAAGCCATAACCACAACCAAATAAATGTAAACAGTAAGTGCAAAAATATCATTTAAGATGCACATTAAAAGATGTGGGTGACTTTGCTTAGCACTTGATTATGTTCAGGTGTTGTAAACAGTTTGCATATAATTAAGGTGCTATTTTTATGTATGTAAATAAGAGCAGTACAGGCTAAAAAGAGAAATGTCACAATACGGATAGGTAAGATGCAAAGTTTAATTGCATATTTATGATTTCTGTTTGTTTTCTTTTTAATTATAAAATGCTTAGCAAAACTCTTTAATATTTATTAGAATAGAGGCAATAATTTTTTTGTTGATTTCTATGTGAAATGATTGTCACAGCTAAGAATATTTATAGTATTTAAAGCAGTTTAACTTTTAACGTACCTTATTTCGTGGATATAATGTTTAGATGAGTAAACAAACACTCAACCAACAAGAAATACGACGAGCTGAAGAAATAGTTGGTTCCTAATAGTCGTAATAGCTTTAAACAACTAATAATGGAACGACAGCATATAATGTGGTTGTCTGCCTATATTCTCAAAGGGTTGAGGCGAGATGCAAAGGCATATGAAGATAATATTATATTTATGAACATGTAGCTACTCAGGAACTGAAAAAGCCGATCCTTGCCGTGCAACAAAAATTACATAAGTTCACTTTGGTAAAATCACATTGTGCAATTAGTTACAGGTATGATGAACAAACTTTTGTGTTTATTGCAAGTAGAACCAAGGCTAAATCAGCGAAGTTATTAATTCTAATTGCGAGTGTATATGGCTATGTATGAGCCAGTATGAGGTGTAGTCATCATGTTTCCCATGATTTCTGGTTGATATCTCACCTGGTCGGCATTTAAAGCTCTCCTTTATTATTATGCAGTTACAAATTGCAAAAAGTTCCAAGTCTGTATACCTGTATTCGCTCATGTTATAACTTGTAGACTAAAATACAGAAACTGTTACACATCTTTATTAAAGTATATTTGTCTGATACGTACATGGTAATAGACTAATAGTGCTTACCTTGTCTTGTAATGTATAAGGTAAACACAAACTAATATTTAATGAATACATATGTAATGCATATTGATGTGTTTTTTAGCATTTGCCAAAGAAAAGAAACGCGTACTAATATGGCATATGCCATTCAACTACTAAAGTTTCTTTCTTTTTCGTATATAGACACTCGTATTTCGCATGATGTTAACATGACAAGAGACCATCAAGACTCTGTCCCTATAACTTCTCTTTTTTCTCAGATCTAACTTGTTACATTACTGCAAGGCATATTCCTTCACGCTCATGCCATGTTATTATCATTTTCCTAATGTACATTGGAGGAATAGTGACAGACCAGAGCTATTAAATTACAAATACATTATAATATAGTACCACAATCATCGCCTATAAAAGTAAACTAACAAAAACGTCTACCATTAATCATGTATGTTTTTGGATTTTAAGGTGCGTCTTGCCTGTAAGGATGTGCTGGTACATCCAGTAATTGTGCACACAAGAGACTATGTTATCAAAAATGCATTGCCATTTTGCGAATCAGAAATGACGAGCATCAACGATTCCCTATCTTGCAAAGTGTTTTGACAAAACTGACAATATAAGATAGCATTCGCCGAATTATATTCTATAGGAAATACAAATTGAATCGGAACACACCTTCAATATGCTTTTTCTTCCAAGTCCTAATGCAACTTATTATATGTGTATTATTAACATTATGTATCTTCAGATATACATAAATAGTTATTCTACTGCATTCCCTTTCATAGTTGCTTGGTATAATTCCCTTTCTGGCTTTCTGGAAATATTAGGTCAAATTGACATAAACAGATGTTATACATATAATCATATAACTAATACGATAATACGAGTCATAAGGTGGCTTGCTTTGATGCACTTGGCTTAACTGTGTTCTAAATACAAATCGATACCCTTCTTCCAAATTCTACATGAATTATTATTGCTGTTCTGTTAGCTAGCCATGGTATTGACAGTAGGTTTATTATTTATCAATGTTGACACAAATGATAAAGCATGTAGCACTTCTGCACACTCAAGTAGCTAATGTATACTATTTTATTAGGACATGGTCATTAACTAATGAACTTTAATGCAGGTATTAATATATTCGGCATATTTCTGAATGTATGACTAGATTGAGTGGAATTTTCTGAATTTGTTTTAACCTGAAATTAATATAGGATGTTTTCATGTAAATCAAAATGACTAAAGTTTGTCGTTGTATGCCAAGAGTCAAGAATAATGGACGACCTGATTTTAATTTCTTAAGAATAAATGTACGTTGACAGGAATTTCTACTAATGGTATACGCATAATGCGTTAGCCTGGATACATTTTATGGTTCACGGAGAACTCGAATATATGATTTCGTATATGGGGGGTATGGAGAGATCGTATCTGGGAATTGGGAAATCGTATCGGAGTGTGGAGATATCATTTATGCAAATAGAGGCATCGTATCGTGTAAGAGGCTTATACGGCAGAGAAACGGCGAGTCAGGCAGGATCAACAATTATCCTAAGAATCCTTTAAATAAAGAAGAAATTGTACTGGAAGACATACAAACGATATCAGAAGAAGACTTTCTGCTATGTCAGTACCCAGATACGATATCTCCATTTGCATATACGATCTCTCAATACGCAGATACGATTTCTCCATACCCTCATATACGAAATCATATATTCGAGTTCTCCGGATACCACATTTTATAATTATAATTGAAGGAAGCATCTTTATTTTTAATACAAGTTGTAAATTGTAATTAGTATTAATGCAGGGAAACTCGTCACTAGTTCTGAAAAATGAATGAGAAATGTATTATGGATGAGAACATCAGAATTATGAATGGGAACATGCTGCTAAATTGTTTCAATCAACTGATATGAATAAATTAATCCTTACGTTAGGGCAGGAATTAGTGTAAGGTTACGCCAAAACGAATGCATTTTAGGTGGTGGCTATGATTTTAGTGTTCTGATTCTGTGTCCCACTCCACCCTGATACCTGTAAAATGAGTTCATATAAAAAATTTAAGGCTATTAACGTATCTAATCAAAAACTAGGATTATCCCTGATACTTTTCTGCGTGCACACTACTCTGCAGACAAGATACTGATTTAATGTAAATATTATTGTGTGCATTTTTATTGTTAGCGAATTAGATTGATACTTTTTTTATCGTGCATTAGTAAACAAGAATTTGGGATTACTTAAATTCACGTTACACATACATGGTCTAGTTTGCGTGTACTAACTAATCTGAACAGGAGATTCACTGAGAAGTGAGAATATTAGTAAGAAATGTGCATTATGAGAAAGAAACAAAATTCTGGGTTGATTCTTCAGGCTTCAAATCCACATTATGTATGTAAATGTAAGTAGCAAATACTAATATTTCCCGTTTCTGTTAGTTGAATGCAAAATTTCATAAGCCATGAGATGACACTAGAGATGATGAAGAGTGTTTGCATTAAATAAAAACCAGAGTTAATTTTAACAATAAAATTCCGGAAGTTGAAGGGCAAAGAGAAGCAGGTGTCCCTTTGTTGAAGCCAGGCTATGATTCTTTAGTAAAGACGTGTTTATTTGTACCTTTCTATTTATATAAGGAATAATGGAAGAAAATTGGCTACAGGGAAAATATTATACCAAATGCTTTTCTGAGCATCGAATCGAACTACAGATACACGGAAAATTCGTTTTCCAAAAACATCAAAGATAATTTTTTTATCTTGCTCTTCAGTTTTGGGCTAAACTGAATAAACTTTACCTTCACTTGAAGTAAAGTGTTCTTATCTGTAGAGAATGTATCAGTAGGTCGTGCATGTACATTTCAAGTGCGAGTGAACAATATTTATTATACTTATTTTGTATTATTTGTAATATGACTTTCATTACTTTGCAAACACACATTCTGGACAAACATAATACAAAGCATCTGTATTGCTTATTCATACAAAGAGCTTATTCATACGCATTGAAACAATCAATTAAAATTATTTGAAATACAGAGTGCTTCAAATGCAATATATATTCATGAAGTGACACATCCTTATGTATGTATGTTATATTATGTCCGTGGATATTATTTGAAGCTCTGTATAGCACTGATATATGATAGTATGTGTGTGAATAGCAGATAAAGCGCACTTGGTACATAGTTAACATTTTTAAGCTTCCACCATCATGGAATTAATTTTACCCAGTAGTTATTTCTGACTCATATTATTAGCATCTTCACGGGTTCTTACTATCAGCCTAATAATGATTGCCAAGCTATTTGTACTGGCAATTGTTCTATCGTTATCGGCTGGTACAAAAATAATTTTATTTTCGTTGAAAGATATAAATTAAATAAACCTGAACGAATGAACGAACTACTCTGCGCACTATTACGATGATTCAATTTTAAAATTTCAGATTTATTCATTTACTAAACAGTTTCCTAAGTATTTGATTAACGTTTTTAACAGGATTGTGTCCACCGATATTTTACCGGTGGCAATGGAGTGCTCGACCTGCAAGAAGTATTGCAACTATGACTCTTCCAGTGCCATTTGTAGTGCTTCATCATTCTGTAATGGGTGAAGGGAACTGCACTACAACTCCCGGTTGTATCAATGTCATGCAAGAGATTCAAGATTTGCATATGGATGACAATGGATGGGACGATATTGGCTACACGTACTATATGAAAATACTTGATATTTATATCATTTAATTTCTAAATTGTAGAGTTATTTAATATGCAACAATTCATCCTTTTCATTTTTCCCATGCAATAAATACAAACGGGTATTCCCATGAAACTCCAAGTCGAATATTTCCAATAGTATTTGTATTGTGTACAGTTTTCTTATCGGCGGAGACGGAAATATTTACCAGGGTAGAGGATGGGACAGACAAGGGGCACATGCACCAAACTACAATGATAAAAGCATTGGAATATGCTTTATTGGTTTGTTTACAGGTAATTAGAAATAACTTTAACTTTTACATACATGCATTATGCACGAGAACTTGCATTTAAAAATTTCAACCTCCGAATCTACACATTTTCAGGGAAAATTGGCCTTAAGCTATACTTCTCTAATAATCGGTAGTGTCTTTTTAATGGAAACATATGGTACTTGGACATAAATCTGTGAAAAATATTAAAATTAGATAGACCATTTTGTAATGAATCGCTACAGATGCTCCAAATTGTTAAAACAAACACGTATCAAGCTCCAAGGGGTTAATAATTAAATAAGACATTTAATATTATAGATACAAATATGCAAATGTCGATAACACAAAACGTACACATGAATGTTTTGAATTGTAGCAAATAAATAAGCTTCGCTGCAAAGGTGTTTCTTCAGGCTATAATCCAGGCACATTATTTCTTGCAGTTAATAGCTTTCTTTATCATTGCAGATAAACTCCCAACTGAAAATCAACTTCAGGCTGCAAAGGATTTGATTGAATGTGGTATCGAAATGAACTACATTCAATCCGATTATGTTCTGTACGGGCATAGGGATGTCAGAGACACAGAGTGTCCAGGAGAAGTTTTGTATCAAGAAATTTCTACATGGCCACATAAAGGCCCGAAACCTTAACATTGCTTCTGTCACCCGTCCTCCAGAGATTAGTCAATGTCAAATCTAAGATTTAACCGGTTTCGGACAGTCAATACCTTTCTACCTTTACTTTAAGCCTACTATCACAAAACTTAAAATAACAGCACTTTAAATGTAGGAAATGTAATTAGTAGGTACTTATACTGTACCTTGTCATATTAAATATACTTTGACATTATTCATAATATGATGTCAATTTGTCAATACTAATCTGATGCAGTAAACTATGCAGAAAGCTTGTAATTTGATACAAACAAGTGTATTTATACATATACTTATTTGACTTTGAAAATCTTAATTTGCATAGGTAATCTCAATCTTATATAGTAAAGGCACTAACTCTACATATTTTATTTATTTTTATAACCCGTACTATGGGTATGGGATAAAGATGGACAAAAAGCGATACACTGTGGGGGATGGGTTACTGAACTCGTATACAAGAACAATCAATGTCAAATCGAACACATTTAATTGTAAAGACAATCCGTGTTAGTCATACTATGCATACTTGTTTGCAACTGTTTAATTTGAATAATCTTTTAATACTAGAAAATAACCGTTGGTATATTAATTACATTTGATGGTTGAAATACTTGCGAAGGAAATAAAGAGAGAGGATCGTGAAAAATCTTTGACAGTTGCAAATATACTACCGGAGAAGTAACTTTTATAATATTTGTTGTTAACCGAAGTCATAATTTTCAGTCCATTTGTAACGATGAATGGAACAGGCTATTTGGGGCAAGAAGACTGGCTTCCGTTAGACAAACAATTTGGAACACTAGCTATTCATTCGGGATATATTCCGTCCAGTACACCTTACAATTCTATAGCCGAACCAATTTCCTTATCATCCACTTTTGAAATTGATGCTCCATTTGAACCCAGGGTACGTATTTACATGACTTACACTGATAGACATAATTTTCCAGACATTCAATTAACGAATTATCTTTGATGACAGTGATATTTACATTATTTCCCTGATTTATATAGGGGTTTGAATATTCGAGAACGGGTAATCCAACTCGCCAACTTTTAGAACAGAGATTATCAGCTTTGGAAGGAGGAAAACATGGTATGATTCATTTCATCGACACTACCCAATAAATAAGCTTATAAACTCAGTTGTCCCTACTCACAATGGACATTTTTAATTAATTTCTGTCTTATTTTTTAGGATTGTGCTTTTCCTCGGGCTTAAGTGCAGTGGGAACAGTGATCGCCCTTTTGGAAACTGGAGACCACATTATTTGTAGCGATGCGGGATACGGGGGAACTATTCGGCAAATTACAGAATCCCGCAGTCGAAGTGGTATATCGTCAGATTTTGTAGATCTGACGGATTCTAAAAACTTAAAATCTGCTCTGACACCTAAAACGAAGGTGAAGATTAAATGTGTCAAATATTTACCCGTAATTATTATTACTATTAACGTAGAATAATATTTTGAGACTGCGTGTTTTTAATCCAGCTAATTTGGATGGAAAGTCCTTCGAACCCTACACTGAAAGTAACCGATGTAGCTGAGATTTCAAGTATAGCACACAATTATTCGAAAGATATAATCGTAGCAATTGACAACACTGTTCTTACGCCATTTTTTCAGGTAAAATTATGGAGTCATTTGAATCTAATACATTAACTAATTGTAAACGCATAATTGATGAATGAACGTATGAAATTGGGTTGGGTGAAACTATAGAAGCCCCTTTCTCTTGGTGTCGATATTGTCCACCATTCACTGACCAAATATATAAATGGTCACACGGACGTCCTCATGGGAGCTTTAATTACCTCCAGAAACGATCTATACGAAAAATTACGGACACTCCAAAATAGTTAGTTTCTTTGGGATTTCTATTGTAATCGTTATATTATACTTGGAAAATGTATGAATTTATTAACAATGACCTTTTTATTTTTAATATTCAGCAATGGGGCCAGTACCTTCCCCTTTTGACTGCTATCTTGTTCTTCGAGGACTAAAAACATTACATGTCCGAATGCCAAGGATTATGAAAAATGCTTTAGCCATCGCTAAATTTCTGGAAAGCCATCCGAAAGTGGAGAAAGTTTTCCACCCAGGGCTTTCTTCCCATCCGCAACACCAATTGGCTTTAAAGCAGTCATCGGGACACTCAGGACTAATGTCATTTTACATCAAAGGGCCAACTGGAACATCAACTACTTTTCTGAAAAGCTTGAAAATATTTCGTAACGCAGGAAGTCTGGGAGGATGTGAAAGCCTGGCTGAATTGCCGTAAATAACTACTTTCTTAGCCACACGAACACCGAATATTTGCATTACACTAAATCAAAAGAAACTAACAAATAATTCTTATTAAATTTCAGATTTTACTTCACACACGGCATGATTTCAGCAGATTTAAGAAATAGTCTGGGAATTACAGAAAGCTTAATTCGTTTATCTATTGGACTTGAATCTACCACAGATCTTGTTGATGATATCAATCAGGCATTGAAAATGTGCTAAGTGCTAGCATAGCTGAACAGTGTAAAATACATTATTACATAGCAATATCCTAAACATTGTAAATAATAAATGGTACTGAGTACTACTGTAAGTACTGCGTATAAATTAATAACATAGTGACGGGCACATAATAATTACTGGCTCCATGGGCAAGAGCCCTGGAGGGGCGCAGCGTCACATTAAATTCATTAAAATAATAATAGCGGCATATATTGCATAATATAACTTATAACACAGCTAAAAGGAATAGAAGTGTCTACGAAATAAAATTATGTAATATTTAGTAATGAAATATATATCATAATTATAATAAAAAGGCAAAATCGAAGTAAATACCTATCTAATCAAAAATAGTAGCGTTTATCGATAACGTATACTATACTATGTTTCTATTTCGAATCGATTTAAGTAAGCATTCATTATAGCATACTTCATGTGGTGTCCTACAGTGTTATTTGCTTGTAAATGAGGGAGAAGACAACTACGGATGTCCCCACCCATCCAATTTTCGTTCGTAGAAGTCAATGAGAAGTTGTGGATAACCTAGACGCATGTATGGTACTGGGATCGCTTCCAAATAGTCCTTTTCAAACATCACCAGGTGATTCGCTTGGTTCTTATCATTGAGCATCAAACCGACAACAGAGACTGGTTCTTTTCCTTTTGTCAGCATATTCTATTCGGAAGAAAAAAGTTGTAGTTAATAAGTTCATACACCTAAATAAAAATCTCCTTTTACATTAAAATTAAATCACCATTAAATTAAGTTTTCTAGCACTATACTATCTTTGATATGCGCCCATACTTTTACAAGTAGGTACAAACAATGAAGGTTCAAATTAAGTAATGTACCGATATATTTTTTTGCGCCATATCCATTAATGCCAGTTGTGCTCCAACGGGATCCTTTCTCTGATGCGGGATGTTGCTAGTGAAATTTAATTCCTTTTTAACACGAGATTTCACAGGTATTCCAGTTCTTTTAGTCTGTCCTTGTCCTCGAGGTCTTCCTCTACCGGCAGGAACTGTACATCTGGTCGGAGTGCCTGGCAATAGTGGCAATTCCGGTTCCGTTTTCTCAGCTGAACTTGGAATTACTCTTGTAGAACGTCTCCTTTCCTTCCGACCGGTTTCATACCCTGGAAGGGACTCTTCATTATTGATAGTAGCTACACTTTCAGTTGAAGAATTTGCGGATTCTAACAATTCATTTTTAACGACAACCGGACTGGGAATTATTGTATTAGAAGAGCTTGGCAAATTCTGTTGGCTTTCAATACTTGGAGCTGAAATTATTTCTGAAGATCGTTTCGTTCCTCTCCTAGCAGCTGATTTGGCCCGAAGAGACGCTTCAAAATCTTCCATCATTTTCCAACACTGCAGGTCCTGAATCCGCTCCCATGTATTCTCTTCACTAAACGCATCCACAATTAAATGTTAAAAATCAAATGCTTTTGACTTTTGCAATTCTTGCAATCACTCATAATCATTAGAATTAATTAATAATGATTATGAAAAAGTAAGTGTTGTGCTGACATACTTTGAATAACCTTCCCATTTAATCAAATACGATATTTGACCATTGCTAGCCACCCTTCTATTCAAAATTTTCTCGACATTGAAACTTTCACTTTGTTCTTCACCATCTGCAGCGGCGGTATCGATTGTCGTCACTTCCTCCATATCCCACTTTCAACTTTAGGATCAGCACTTCAGCAAGGGGGTTAGTTGGTGCGGGGATCGTCCTCGTACGTTGTCAAAATGATCTAAATCGAAATCCAAAAATCTTACTTCGACACTTTGACCTGACCTACACACACACCGACACACCGACCTTATACTTTACGTCAACCGTACTTCGACCAGAGCAGTAGCCAGTCTCTGTAGTAGTGGAGTGATCAAATCAAAATACCCAATCAGAAAAACGTCAAGCACAATGCGCATATCGAGTTTTTAGGTTAAATAGTTTGGTAGACACTAGACAGATTATGGAGATTCCAGCAAGATTCCAGCATCAGCAGATTCTACTAATCCTGATCCCGACTGAAGCCATAATATACAAACTTTACAAACTCCTAATGCGCAGAATCTAGTCATTCTTCACTGCACTGCACCGTTGAATTTGTATTACGTATTCGTGTTATGCAATTAGGTATCTGCGGTATCTGTGAACGTTTTGGATTTTGAATTATGAAACAAATGCCGATGATAAATTATGTTGATATGTATACCGGAACCTACTAGTAGTTCTACATCGATGACCGGAACATATGACCGGAAGAACCGAACGCCGAAAAACGAAGATACTATGATGCCTATTTGCCAAACTATAGTATAATATATATAAGTATAAGTGATATTATGCAGATATCTAGTGGCAAATCCCCTTGGAAAAATCCAAAAAATGAAAATTGAATTTATTGACGTAACTATCAGTAAAATTTTAATGGAAAAATAGAATTTCGTCGACTTCATTTTCAGCAAATGCCAT
>JABASI010005733.1:0-11874 GCA_019776505.1 Tomocerus nigrus
TCAATTATTTCAATTATTTCAATTATTTCACATTTCACCACAAATCGTTGAAAAGTGAAATAAATGCCAACCCTGTCCAACATTGATTTGAAAATTTGTTAAAAATGAAAAAGTTTGCAAGTAGTTTTGTTTTACAACTATGGCTCTGAGCATGTTACAGGGTAAATGGTAGACGCGTAGTATAACTACTAAGACTGCTAAGAAACAACATTTTTTGTTTTTTGAATCAGTTCCGAAAAAGTTATCTCGAGATCCTCCAAAGTGGATTCGTCCTCTGCCGAAGAACGTGATGACCAGAGCTGGGCAAAAATTAAAATTGGATTGTGAGTATGAGTCAGCGACAGACTGCAATGTTATGTGGGTGAAGGACGACTTAAAAATATTGACGAAGAACAATTCTTCTGCAGAGGTAAGCACTCAATACATTAAAGCTATAATATAATACTATAATACTATAATTATGGCTCAGAGAGGTTCACGGATACTTATGCTTCAATAACTTCAAGGAAGTCGGTTAAAGTGACGTTAACCGAACTGTTAGATACTGTAGACAATTTAGTTTTATGTCAAACATTTTAAAAATTAGTTTCAACATATTTCATGTTCCGACATAAAAATATTTCGGAAATATTTTGAAACAGAACCCAAAATAGTTGATGAATAACTAAGTTGCAAGTTCCTAAAAAAACCATTAAAATCTTAGAACGATTAGGTACTAATTATATTAGATCTAAAGTTTTGCGAATTAAGACTTGTCGACGCATTTTTATTGCACAACCGAATTATACGCTTTTAAAATGTTCTCATTTCTTCGCCGCTTATTGTCGTGCCAGTGTGTACTGTGTACAGAACCCGCCAACATGATAATAGGAAGGCATTTTTGATTGTTCTATTTGTGAACTGAGAATTCATAAAGTAGGTAACCCACAGTTGCAAGCTACACACCTGAATTGTGTGCTGACAGTGTCTGAAATGCAACATAGTAAAATGCAGTAAAACAATTTTAGGCAAACGTGACAAATGCGACACTCCATCCATTTGTTGCAATAATGCTGTTTGAGTTTTGTAGTTTCACATTTTTATGCAGAAATAAATTAAAGTGGTGGTGACTCACTATTGAAGAATGTTTAGGTTAGAGATGAGCTGTAGTAAGAAATGTTTTCTCTGTCTGCAGTTAGTAGACGGAGCTTCGTAATGAATTTGTTCGTCACTAATGCTATTTGAAAAGATAGAACAGTTGCGGAGATAATGGCTATGTGTGGGTTTGAATGAAGCAGTAAATTATATGACTGGATGTTAAAGTGCATGCAAGATGCACATGTGACGGGCACAGACGGTCACCTGCTAACTAGGGGACCTGGGTTACGAGTGACGATGTATTAAGCGAATAGTCATCCACCTGACTAGAGAAGTATTAGTGGGGACATAACTCCAGCAATGCTACTTTCATAATTTGTCATGTAAAAACTAAATTATCAATAAGAACTAACACCTGAAAAATAAATTGTGCAAGAAGTAGTTCTTAAAAACAGTGGAATGGTTAGAATAAGATGGAGTTATTGTATTTATTGAGGAACAAATTGGGCTTTGAATGAATTGAGAAAATGGGGAGATTCGGATAGAAGTGAGTTGACATGTAAGTTGACCTTTTTCTTCTTAAAATGACAAATAAAATGGAAATATGGGATACCAAGTTATTACATTGTATCCTTACAAGACATGATAAGGTCCTTGATTTTATTTATTTATTCAGTCGGGCAATTTCCTCCAAGGGTAATTACATTGCCTCATGGATTAAATATCACTTAGAATTTTAAATTGAGCTATAAAGTACAAAATAGTAAGTTCAGTCATCAAAATTATAGAATTGGATTTATACCTATTGAGCTTTTATATAATATAGATCCTTGATTTCTGTAAAATGTGACTCTACTCTACTCCAACATTAGCCAAGTAGTCTAAATGGTGAAAATTGGATGTGAGGTCCCCTACTTGTTGTGTCACCGGTGATGCCTGTGACATGTATGCCTTTATATTGAAGTGTAAAAGGAGTCGAGGTTTAGTTGTGAAGCGTATAAATGCAAAGCTTATTGTACATTGGCCAAAATGGCACTTAACATTGAATAATGCAGATTCGAGCGACTCGGAGTTTGGCAACATTAATTTATCACGAAGCGTATCCTCTGAACTCTGGCAAGTACACGGTGCTGATTCGGAATGCCGGTGGAGAGATCCAGTCTGAGACTCAAGTAGTCGTTAAGGTAAGGCGGATGTGGAAATGGCTGTGCTAAAGATGAAACGTCTTTTGAAATTATTTACTTCCCTCTTTAATTTTTTGCACATGGGCTGGGTGACGTTGACTCGGGTCTCCCATGAACATTTATGTTTCAAGTGAGTGTACTTAATTAACAGGGACTGTTACCCGCGGAGACGTCGGATGACTCGGAGTTGAACGCATCCGACATGGAGATCGTAAAGCCGTTAATAAAAATGCCACTAAAGGATGCGCATGCCCTAATAGGCGATAGTTTGCGGTTGGACTGCGTTATTGTTGGCCACCCTGAACCCGAAGTATTTATTAAAAGTGCCACGAATAAAACAATGAATCTTTGATCCGTTGCCAAGATTATAAAAATAATATTTTGTGCTGCGTATAGGTCATCTGGTATAAAAATTCTACGCCACTGAAAGAGTCACCGAATCATCACTTGCTCTTCCACGGGGACAAATGTTCCCTCATCATACACAAAGTTGACTTGAACGATCGAGGAATCTACTCAGTGTCGGCTATTAATAACGGCGGAGAGGCCACTTCCAAATGCCAACTTCTCATTTACGAAAAAGAGCTCGATGAGAAAGGTGCTGCTCCCCATTTTACTCTTCTTGGCATTTTTGCTCAGGATGTTTCATAAATTGTATTCCTCGCTCGAGGGGATTAAATTATTTAAAGTTTATGGGAATGTAGAGGAAGAGGCGCCGAAAGCTGAGCCTCCCAAGTTCACCCAGCTCATCCAAGATCAGATGGTCACCGCCGGAGAGCCAGTTCAGTTCACCTGTGAAGTTTCTTGTGAGCCAGCACCCGAAGTCTCTTGGTGGAAAAATAATCAGCGAATTGAGACGAGTGGCGACCTTGAGGTACATTCATATCCTCCAGTTTTTACCATTTCTTCTCCCTTTTCTGTTTGTAAACTTTGTTCTATTTATAGACACCGTACAGAATGCCATAATTCCTTCTATTTTTAGATTTCCCAGCAGCAGAACAAGTACAGTCTGGCTATCAAGAATGTGCAACCGGATCATCGGGGAAATTACATGGTGAAAGCAAAAAATGCGGGAGGCGATGCGAAATGCTTTGCATGTTTGATTGTCAAGGAAAATTTGGAGGTAGCTACCTAGCATTTTTTACATTCTTTTTCATTAAATAATATGACATGATTTAATACAGCGGACCAAATAAAATTATTTAATTGTAGCAGCAGCAAAAACAATCGCCAGCTACTGAACCAAAACCTGCCAAATTAAATGAAGCAAGAGAATCTCCGCCATTGCTACAAAGGAAACTATCCTTACCGAAAGCAGCACCGAGGGCTCCACGATTTACGAAACCGTTGGAAGGTCGAATGGTAGATGAGGGCAAGACTAATGTGTCGTTGAAATGCATCGTTGATGGTAAATTTAAATTACGGACAGAATTAAGGTGGATGAAATCAAAAATTGGTATTAATTGGACAAAATTCCTTCCATCCACCTTCATTTTGTATATTGACTGGATGAAATAACCCATGACATTGTTTCATCCAATATTGTCCAAATTGCCCAATGTGGATGGATAAAATAATTTTTACGTTTCATCCGGAACATATACAACCCTGGTTAAAAGTAAAAACGAGTGGTTTTTCATAAATGAACTTTTTCTCTATGTCCAAACAGCAAATCCTCCGGCAGAAATCAAATGGACGAGAAACAATTCTGCTGAAGCCATAGTTGCCTCCGATGCCTCCAACTTCGAAATAAAATACAACGAAAAAACCGGCGAGGTAGAATTAGTTATCAAGACAGTAAACATCTCAAATGGAGGAAGATACAACTGTACGGCTACCAATGATGGCGGCATTGCCTCCTCCGTTGCAGACTTGGTCGTTAAAAGTTAGTCATGAATTTTCCTTCTTTTTCAAAAAACGTTTCAAATAAAATTACAGAATCTAAGTAATTTTTTAAATTTAGAAACGACCTTCCCTCCTGTGCTGAGTAAACGATTGCAATCTCTCACTGTCGACGAAGGAAAACGAATATACTTAGAAATCGATGTTTTCGCCAAACCCACGCCTAAAATTACTTGGGAACTCAATGGACTGGAAATTAAAGCCGGAGCCGATCCTGCAATTACAATGAGCTCTGATAGTCCAACTCGATTTTCACTAGTCATCAATGAAGGTGTGTATCCTAAATTTAATTGATAGTAGTAACAGTGGCACATGAACAGTTCATTAACAATGTTTTCAAATTGACACGGTAATAACTAGACATTTACTCTATACCAAGGCAGGAGGACTCTGTTACCATTAAGTTGGGCTCCTCCAACTGTTTTCAAATTAAAAGTTCCATTTTTTTCAACTGAAGACAAAAAATAGGATTTTTTCTCCAGTCGATTGTTTTGCAGAGTGCACTGTTATAATACAACCTGCGGGCAACTCATCATATATTTGCCTCCAGTAGAAAAAAGTGACATTTTAATTTGAAAACAGTCGGTGGAGGAAAATCAGGAGGTATGTGGTAAAAAATTCCATTTTTATATTGTTTCTATATGATAGGAAATGAAAAATATTTTCTAATTAATAAAAAATAGCGGTAAAGTTTCTGCGTGGCTTCTTGTGGCAGTTATTTTTGAGATTGTCGATTGGCATGAACTGAATGGGCTCGAAGTTCGCAAATAACTCTGACGATATTAATTCGCATTATTTTCTGTTTAATCTTTGCAGCTGTTCCGGTGCGACACCGTGGGCAATACAAAGTAACAGCTAAAAACGAATCTGGGGAGGCCAGTTCGACGTGCACTGTGAACATCATGGAGAGGCCTGGCTCACAGACTGACGACTTTGCAGTGACCTCTGTTCCATCTCCGATTCCCATACCCATCCCAATCGAACAAAGAACCGAGGTTTCACATTCGATATTTTAGAAAATAATAATGCGCTAATTATTTGGTGGAATTTATCAATTGTTTAATTAAATTAAAATAATTTGCAGACAAGTGTGTCATCTATAACTCACTTTCCTATTGAGACGACGATAATTCCACCGCCACGCCTCTCGATCTCAAACCAGGGGCAACCCGATCAAATCGTTGTGCAAAGAAAAGAAGAGGAGACGAAGACAATTATTCAAAGTACGACAACGATCACAAGCAATCAACACCAACAACTGTACGAGAGTTCCTCGAAGTCCATTGCCACGGCGTTGAGTGGCCCTGAAGTAGTTGCCGAGAGCAGTCAATTTGAGACGCTTGCGGCGGAAGAACATTTAATTCTCGTCCCTGGTCCGGAGCCGGAGATTTTAGTGAGTCCCAGCCCGACGTCCTGGAATAAAAATAGAAATCAAGTGCAAGAAAAAGTGAAAAGTTTCCAAGAGCAGATCGTGGAAGGAGTAGACCCAACTGCAGCGCCGTCGGGTGGAGTTAGAATCATCCCGATTGTGGAACAAAGTTCTAGATCCGTCGAAAAAGTGATTGAGCGGGTGACGTCACCGGTTGCAAAGTACGAGCCGATGCCCATTCAACTCCCGCTCTTCATTCAGGAAGATTTACCACGGAAAGAGGTTGATGAGCCAAAAGTGGCTCCTTACGCTCCGAAACCCGAAGATCTTAAACCTGCCCGACTTCCCATTTCAGAGCCTGATGACTTTAAACCAGCTCCTCCCCAAAAAGAGCAGCAGCCTAGCTCATCGGCAACCACGACGGCAGCTTTGCGGGAATCCTTTTTCACGCAAGAATTCTCCTCTTCGTCGTCCTACTCAAAACAAGATTTGCCATGGGCCTCGGATAATCGAGATATCCGAGTGATCAAACCCAGCAAGTTCGTGCCAGAGAAACTGAGAGAATCGGACTACGAGTCGGATTTCGAGTCCAGTGTCATTCTCCCGAAATGGGTTCCTCCTTCTGGCTCCAGCACGGAACCTTCGCCTGTTCCTCCGACTTCGGCCTTCGTACCCGTCACCGCCACTCCGCCCTCCACTCTCAAATCTTTTCCCACTTCGACGACAACTATATTCTCCGACAGATCTTTCGAGGAGAGTCGCAGTTCGGAGATAAGACAAAAGCCAGTTGTGCCGCCGAAGCCAAAACTCGTGGCTTCGCCGTTGCCGCCGCCGGAACTTCCTACCACGTCGCCCCTGCCACCGTCTTCTAGTCCGATGGGCGTGCGGGGATTGGTCAAGTCCTGGCCGCCTGTCGACCAGCAACCGCAAATATCGCAAACGACAACGACGACGAGTTCCATGCAGTCGCAAGCGACTAGTGAGAGAGAAGTGACGAGACAGTTTTTGTCGATGCCGCCGCTTGACTCCGTCAGTCGATTGAGTCCCATTCAAATCCAAGTCCCCGAACGCTCCCGCTCTCCCACGCCCAACAAAGAAGCTCTGGAAATGGACCGGCTCTGGGCTCGGCCCATTCGCTTTTCTAGTCCTTGTACTGTGGGCGCCAGTTCTCCCCGTGAACATCAGCCGTCACCACAGCCCCCGAAATTTAATCAGGCCCCGCCTGCCCAGCCGTCACCGCAGCCTCCGAAATTTATTCAACCGGCCCCACCAGCCCAATTTATTCAGCCTGCCCCGCCAGCCCAATTTATTCAACCGGAACCGCCCGCCCAAATTATTCATCCGGCCCCACCACCCCAGCAGGTGCCTCCTGTGGCAGTAGCTCCGAAGGCGGCGGTGAGTACTCCAATGAAAACACCCCAGCATCAACCTCAACAGCCTCACCCGCCGCCGACTAAACACGTGTCTCCGCCGGTGACTACCACGCGGCAGCCGGCGACGGCTCCAGTCGTAAGGGAAATTCCGGTAGTTCAGCCTGCAAAACCCGCCTGGATGGCACATTCTTCTCCCGTGGCCATGAAAGAGGCACCGGTTGTTCCTCCGAAGCCAGCTCCCTCGCAGCCCGTCAATGTTCCAATCGTCCAAACTCGAGCGAATGTGATGTCGCCGACACCGAAAAGTTCACCGCAGAGATATTACGTCTCGGTGGTGTCTACGCCCAGGACAACTCCGGTGCCGCCGCAAATGACGAGCCCCACGCCAGATGTTGTTTCTGAGACGCCAAGTTTCCATGACAAACGCGAGTTCTTTGAACAATCCTCCAGCTTCTCCAGCAAAGAAGAATCCTCGTTTATTCAGCAGACGAGCAGCAGTAGCCGAAGTTATTTCCAGCAAAGTTCCAGTGGGAGCGCTGGAGTGGCGTCAATTGGGCCCGCGCCAAAGTTTCACGCCCTCTTTGACGAATCTCTTCTTCCTCCGCCTGGGGAGCCGCCCGTATTCCTCTACGCCCCGCCTCCTGCACCCAAACAATCTGTGTCCCCTGCCAAACAGTTAGTGACTGTGCCCACTCCCGCCCCCGCCCCGTCCTCCGCTTCTTCTTCTACTTCTGTCCAGTCTGTTCAAGGAGTGAGCAGCAGGACGGTCACCACTTCCTCAGTCACGACGAAACAGGTATCTCAGTCCTCTTGGAAACCTCAACCCAAAATTATTTTCTTATTCTCTCTTTAAACTGAAAAATAACATTTCGTGAGCAACGATTAGCAAGGCTACGTTTGGCAGTAGCGTAGATTTTAGTCATTGTCACTATCTCCTTGCTGTACTCCGTAGAATGCCTCACGTCTATTATTTAGCTAAGTATTTTCAACGAGTGTTATTCTAGTTCTTACTGGTTATTCGTAGCTATTTAGTTCCTATTTAATGCAATTAACAGGCAATTACTTATCGTGTCTATTCACATCAGCTTGTAATCTCACAATTAATTATCTGACTAATACTCGCTAATTATATTTATAATTATTGTTGACTGCAAATCTCATGGGGGATTTAATGCCCAGAATTTGTAGTCAATAATTAGCAATGATATTTTATTAGTTAACTCACACTGATGACCAAAACGCTTTTAAATCAAAATATTCTTAGTAGTTGATATTTAAGATGAGTGCCTGCCATTTATGTAGCTGCGGTTATTTCGTGTTGGTAGACTTGTGAACTGGTAGCTACCTTACTAAATTACTGATTTAAATATATTACCATTGTACCATTCTAAATTTTATCACAATTCATGTAAATGTTTCAAATTGTATGATCATATTAAAATGCCTACATTATCAGTGACCTCTCTAAGGCTTTGCTCTTTGGTGGCCGTCGTCCTCCTGTGGGAAACTGGGCACGCTTGAAATGCTCACGAATTTTCACTCTCCTATTTTGCATTCATGATTTGCTAGGAATTGATGATTAGCTGTTGACGATGAGTTTTAAATTTATTTAGCTTAAATTTTATTGCTGAGAGATGATGAGAATGACCATGGGAGGGCAGTCGCGAGTGTCCCTTATAGATCCATTTTTCATTATCCTACAATTAGAGTTTAATCGCCTTCATATTTATGCCTGTTGTGCTTTTTACTGTAGATATTTATCTATTATATGTACATTATTTGTAAATATTAATGTGTTAGTTGTAAAGTGTATGTATTTAGTTGATACTGTTATGTATGACTCGAACAACAACAATTAACTAATTGTAAGAACAGTTGACTTGAAAACGTAACACCTTGCTCATATTCAATTAATAAGTTCTATAGATGTTATTACTTATAAATAATTGCTACATATAAACAGCCTAGCCTTGTGTCTAAGTGTGGTAGTCCAAATTTTGAATTTAAATGTCGATGGATGTCAACAGAGCCCATTCTAAACACAATTACTTACGAGTATTCAATATAATAAATCAATGGAACCCCAATTATTAAACCTCATTATTTTATCATTTATCATTTGTAGCAATTAGCAAAGACCTAGCACGCTAGCTGCCTGTATGTTTGTATTTGATTGACGCCTGTATGTATGACTGTAGGTAATATTTATGTATTTATATCGATGTTTATTTATATCTGACTGCACTCTGTGATCGCATTTTGATGTCTGTAACATAAAATGGGCGACCATTCATCAAATAACAACAATCTCATTTCGATATGATTATATGGCCATGTTTTCGTGAACATCCTCGTCATTTTTCTGCTAGGTAATTGATCAGGTAATCACGGAAGGCAGGGTGGAAAAAGTTAGCCTTCCTGTTCAGAGGCAGCCTCAACCGCCAACGAAGACGCACACGACGACGCCGATGAGGGCCATGGCCACTGGCTCTCAAACGCTTCCCAGGAAAATGCCATCAATGAGACACAGCTATCAGTACATCAAACCAAAGAAGTTTATCCCTGCCGTTGATTATGCCGCATCATCTGACAAAGAATACTCGTCGGATCAAGAGGCCAGTTTTAAACCGAGGTGGACCCCGGGGGCAGAAGACAAAGCCCTTAAAGTCTACAAAAAAGTCAAGTATGAACCAAGGAGGAGCTCCTTGACGCTTGTTGTCGACAAAAACATGCAAGATTTAAATAAAATGTTCAAATCCAACATTACACAAATGTCTCAAGGACTTTGCTACAATAACATGGAGAGAAAAATACAAAGCGACTTGGGTATGCTATTTTCAATCATTTAAAAAGAATTCTTCAATGCCACATTTTGTCACTAACCCACCAATCTATTAATTGCAATGGGCCTACAAATCACATTCGATTTCCAAATGTCTCCACAAAAAGTTGCTGAAGGTAAATACGCCGCATACAAGTCTCGAAAAACATTTTAATTTCGATAATGCAGAGTTTCAAAAAATTCGAGAGACATTTTGTAAATAAATGTTAACATTAGGCCAGTGGCAATTAAAAAACTGTTAGGTTAGTGACAAATATGTGAATTTAAAACGTAAGCAAATCTATCCTTAAGCAAATTTGGATCATTACTGGATGAAAATGAGAACTTGATTGATATGGACATGTTCTGCAGCCTAGAACATTAAACTAAACAGCTAATTATTTAAAACAATAATTGTTTTTGAAATGCAGGAGGTGCGACAGCAGCAAAGGCAGAGGGTCAATCCGAAGCGGCCAACCCCTTGATCTACTTTAAGTACGATTTCGGCTATGAGTTTGGCATTGCACACCCGAAAGAGTCAGATGGAAGTAAAGCAGGAAGAAGATTATCTTTGCCCTCATCTAGTAGCCGTGACAAGGAATCTATAAGTCTACCTATAATCCATGAAAAAACTTCAAAATAAATTATTTTATCACAATTTAATTTCGTTGTTCCACTCATATTTCTCCATGTCATTCTACTAATGAATTAGAAATCATTAAACACTAATTGGAATCTTTGCATCCCGACAGTCCCTCTCTTGTCAACGCCATACTTATACGACCAGCTTTGTGCACTATGCTATTACAGTGAAAAATGTTAATTAATTCTCATTGACAATTTCTCTTGTATACTTTTACCTGATGGATGAAAAATAAAATGAATTGTGTCCGAGTAATCCCTCAATAGCTGATCTGTTTACTTACTGCCATACAAAATATAGTATTACAGCCGGCATATAATATGTTTTATATACCATTTTTTATCCAATGGTTCTTACCAATTTATACCGATATTACTTCCCAATCATTGAAAAGTTGGAAATCTAGAAAATATGAAAAAGTGATGGGCATGGCAACGTCTTCGGGGAAACGAAACGGCATCCTCACATCCTGTAAATGCCTAGCATGCTGATGAATGGCTCACTGAATCTCTAAATTCTTTGAAAATTAGGGACTGGGACTCAATGGAGTCAAATAACTTTTCATAGGTCAAATCGAAACCAAAGTAAACAATAAAGGATGATTATCTGGTAATCATTATCAGCTTAATCTGCTATTACCGACAATGCCTGGCAAATAGTGGACTTTTTTTTGCTAAATTATTATTATACTAATACATTGCTAGTCATCAGCAGTGGTGCATGTGCTGTGGTGGAAACGTTGATTCTGTAGGCCTAACAAAGGAAACGAGTAGTGCTTAGAGGGACAGTGACAGTAGTGTAGTGTGGTTGCTGATGGCAAGTCAACAATTGTCTTAGAAACCACATCTTTATTAGCTCATTACTACTATTTCCTTGCCTACGCACTAACATTCAAAATATAGTTCCCACTCTTGTAGAATGAAAACGTAAACAGTGGAGTGTAATTTTCTTGGCAGGCTCAATTTTCTAAACCATCATAAAGAATAAGTGTCAGTAGCTGTCAGCTGTAAATACGCAATTAGTAGTGAGATAATTAGATATTTATTAGAGCTGCGAAATTAGTCTTCAGTCTATCAAAACGCAAACATGAACACCCAGAAGGACTGGCCATTTGTAATGAAGAACTCGCAACAATTCGGGAGATACTTAGTATCGAAAAAGAAGATATCAGCTGGAGAACTAATATTTATGGAAAAACCCTTGCTAGTTTACCACGCAATGGAAGAGAATAAAAATTTGATTACCTGTATTTCCTGCTTCTCAGTTTTCGAGAAGAATCAAGGCGTCAACTGTGAGAAATGCCGATGGCAGTTTTGCAGTAGAAAATGCACAAAGGTAAATAGTAAAGTCAAAAATAATTAGTATTTTATATTCAGCGAAAATCATTCATAGTTATCTAATAAATTACAATTTTTTTGATCTTAATTATTTTAGGACGAGGAGCATCGTAAACTAGAGTGTGACGCCTTGAGATTAAATGGAGTCTTACCAAGTCCAGCAGCAGA